>JBBPJW010000177.1:0-49482 GCA_038088935.1 Pulveroboletus aff. viridisquamosus
CTCAGCTTGCACCCCCTGCCTTATATATTGTCAAGATCTGCGCACAGACCAAGTACAAAGGGTCTACCCTAAATAGTGCTATCTGTGGTCACCAATAGCTAAAGTAGCTCTTGCCTCTAAATAGATAGATGAAGAAGAACATGGAGCGGGAATGAGGAGTGAGGCAGTGGCCTCATGGATCAAGGGATTGGAATGGAAGAGGAACCACACCATGAGGATGTGGAAGAATGGAAGCGCACAGGATTAGATCAATGAAGTTAGCAAGGCTGCCTGATGGCCAAGGAGATTCAATCTGGATCTCTGCCACAGATCAGATCCTAATCTAGATTGTAAGATCAGATGTCATTGGAAGATCTGGATCTCATCTGAGATCTGCCACATCATATGACCAATACCTTGTGCAAGGGAAATACTCTGAATAAGGACTTGGCCTTAGCCTAGGGTTTGCCTTATTAGGCAACTCGTTCGCACGATCATGTGCAACTGATCATGTGACCAGCGCATCTCGTGCTTTTACAGTTCCCACAGTCACATGCAACCATCATGTTAGGCTGGAGCCATAACAGTCTGTTGATAGCTTGTTACTGGTGGACATGAGAATGGTGCAAAGTGTTGAGTAGAAAGGTGGTAAGGAGATTACCATGGCTACAGCAATAAGGGAGTCATCAAGAGGTTGACCAAGAGTAGTCAGTATGTTGGCCTTTTGTTGCATCAAGTTTAACTGCATCTCCATGGGAGAGTTATCCAACAGGTTACTACAGAATAGTATGTTGATCAGGTAAGCAATTGACTGTTTTCCTCTTTCTTCATAGTGCTCGTTCAGCTTTTGCCAGACCATCTGCACTGTTGCAGTGTAGAGTACTCCACTAAGGGGTTCATTCTTTAAAATAAGTGTGATTTGTGCACAGTCCTCCTTGTCCTTCTTGAGCCACTCTATGCACTCAATAGAACATGATGTTACCATGTCTGGTTTACTTTCTTCACCAGTGACAACTCTTTAGAGGCCTCTGACATCTAGGATTATTTGAATGTGGAATTTCCATGTCTGAAAATTTGCACCACCATTGTCAAGAGATGGAACATCATACAGGCAGCTAGATGCCTGTGTGGTATGCTTGGAGGTAGTTGATATATTGGTGGATGGGGATAAGGAGGGGCCTGCAGCTGAAATGGAAGGAATGGGGCTTGCAGGGCTCATAACCTTTTGAGAGGTGCAATTCAGAGGATATTACACTATACACAAGTAGACCTCAGTTTCAAATGAATGAAAGACTGTGAACATTCTCCTAAACTAACCTATACACAAGTAGACCTTGTAGGTACTGTTTAGCTAATGAATGTAACAAAATGTATAGTGGCCTCACCTCAGTTTCAAATGAACAAAAGACTGAGGTACAATGAGGCAGTGTCCACACTCAAAAAGGACGATGTGATTATGTAAGGAAATGTCCAGCATATGCCTCAGAAAGAAAAGGAATGATGATGAAGAAAGGAGAGTGAAGAGAAATAAAATAAATAGAATAAAATTTCAACACTAACCACCATGTTCTTTGCCACAGCCTGAACAGGTGAATTCACCATTATCAGAAATGTCTCAGTTGTGTGTGGAACAATGGACTAGTTATATATACCTATCAGAAATGTCTATATACCAGTAAGTATTAGTGAGTAAGATGGTAGTAATAAAAGATGCTCACCTCAGTTGTGTGTGGAACAACGGACTGAGGTGCTCAGGATGAAAGAGGTGCACTTTATATACAAGTGCTAACATACCCTATGAACAAGGCAATAACAGGGTTCAAAGGGTTGCAAGACAGAAATGTATAAGAATGAAATGAACAAAAGACATGTACCATATGGCGACAAAAGGAGTCCATATGGCTAGGTACATTGCGATATTGTGGCGTCGCAGACCGCGTGCATATCTGCTAGGAATGATGCATTTTGCGTTCCTGGCTGCGTGCATGCTTGCCAATTCTAACAGTTCGATCCTCCACTTTCTTAATGTCCGCGTGCAGCCATTGATCGACTGCAGTGGTGAGCTTGATGACGGCAGCTAATCCTTCCACTCCGTCGTACTGTATTACCTATGATCTATTGATTACATAAGCCAATGGCTACATCGGACCATTAGTTACCTTAGGATACTTAGTGACTACAAGTATCCTGCAGTATCCTGCAGTTTCAACACGTACACCATTATCAACTCCTCCGGCATTCTGGAGGGCTACCTGAGAGCCTGGTGTTCCTCAATATCATGATTTTGGAGCTCCTCGATTTGAGAAGGCGAGACAATCAGTTGCCCTGAAGTTGTTCGAAATCCCTGCCTGCACTCGTGAGTTCTTCTGGAACCCAGTGAACCCCAGAAATAAAGCGGATAGCTCCCTTGGAATTGCTCAAATTTCTGGTGCGCGGTGTACACCTTCACTCTAGCGACATCCGTACGCTTCTACCACTCAGTTTGGGCGGCAAGTTCTTCCGACCGCGCAGACTGGGTCGACGTGTTTCCAGAACGCGACGATCTGAGAGGATGGAGCGGATATGGAGTCTGAGCGCTTCAGATCGTCTGTATCGGAAAGATAACACTGTAGATCGCGTTCCAAAACTCGGTTGGAAGTCGCTGATCTGGGAAGATAATAGCGGGGGCGAGGACTTCGTGGGCAGAACCAAGCTACTCCATTTTAGCAGCACCGGAATGTGTCCACTCTTCAAGTTGAGATATTACAGGGGATAGGATACCATTGTTTCCCGACTCCCTGCCATTGAGCCGCTTGTGGAGAGTGTTGAGCTCCTTCGACTGCTTGTCGTAACATGATTGTGGCTAAGTGATTCAAGTAGTGGAGTTGGTCGAATCTCGCTGACGATCCTTGATCTTCTGGCAGAACTAGTTAACACTTTCTCTTCCCCAAAGGCGTCTTTACGCATCTCGGCTTGGGTAGTAAGAGTATCGGGTGTAAGCATCGGAGTGTCCTTACTCTATTGACTACTTATTAGAATACCCTACGAGGGTAACTCCCACTGGAGCTCCCCAACCTTCCTGACGATGGCTGCAATCCGTTCTGCCTTCATGACGTCTGCGTGCTTCCAGTGGTCGCGTTCCGCACTAAGAGAGGCAATGGTACGCTCCATGTCTTCTAGAACTAACATCTTGGCTTGGAGATCGTCGTGTACCGAGGTAAGCTCGCGTGACTGCACCTCATAACGGCCTTGAAGTTCCGCGAGTTTAGAGGTGGCAGCTGACAAATCCCGCTGAAGTTTCTCAACCTGTGTGGAAATAGTTGTGACCTGTTCTTTACCGTTATCAACACGCCTCACCTCAGCAGTAAGGGTGGCAATGATGCGGCCTTTTTCTTCGTTGGATGATGTCATGCCTTTGAGATCGTTGCGCACAGTGATGATCTCTTGTGACTGCGACTCGTAGCGGCCTTGGAGCTCGGTGAGCTGGCAAATGGATGTGGACAGGTCCTTTTGGAATTTCTCGATCTGTTCAAGGAGGGTCGTAATCCGCTCTGCCTTTTCGACATCCGTGCACCTCAACTGGTCGGCTTGAGCAATGAGAGAGCTGATGGTGCCCTCGTTTTGCGACATCTTCTCTTTGAGCTCGTCACGGAGGGCGATGGCCTCCCGCGACTGTGCCTCGCATGATCTCTGAAGCTCAGCTTTCCTGTTATTGGCCGTGGCAAGGTCGCGACGAAGTTCCTCCATCTGCTCGTTCTTCTCTAGCTCGCGAGCGATCTGCTGTGAAGGTGCATGTTCACCTCGTGCAATATCTGTCTCATTGCGACGCAGGGCTTCGATCTGACTGAGCTCGTCGCGGACAGAGTTGAGTCGTGCCTCTAGGTGCTTCTGGAGGTCTGAAATTTGGGAGGTCAACTCGCTCTGAAGCTGCTCGACACCCCTGCGTGCAGTTGCAATCTGATTCGCTTTCATGCCGTTTTCACTCTCCACCTGGGTAACCTTGGTAAGAACCGAGATGGTGTGTTCCCTCTCCCTGGGGAGCGCCACCTTGGTTTGGAGCTCGTTGCGAATAGAAACAATATCTTGCGACTGTGCGTCGCAGCGTCGCAGGAGTTCGGCTACCTGAGAGGAGGAGGCATTCAGGTCATGCTGAAGCTTTTCTTTGTCCCGACGTTCAGCGACGATTTGCTCTTCCTTGGTCGAACACGTGCGTTTCAGCTGATCGACTTCAGCAGTAAGGGTGGTGATAACACGCTCCTTCTCCTCGACCAGGAACTTCTGGGCCTGGAGTTCATCTTCAATAAAACGAAGCACCTCGGACTGTGCTTCGTAACGCTTCTGAAATTCTGATGTCTGGGAGGGGGAGGTACCAATTTGCTCCGTCTTCATAGGGTCTATTTGTCTCCGCTGATCAGCTTCAGCGATCTGCTGCACCCTCGAAGCCTCCGTATCCTTCCACTGAACACCTTTGACTGTGACAGAGGCAATAGTGCCGTCTTCCTCGTCCCGGAGTGACGTCGTCACTTGCGATTCACAGCTGAGCGTGTCGAAAACTTTCGACAACTCAGCGTAATGCCGCTGAAGATCGACCATTCGAGAAGATGCATTGGACAAGTCCAAAGAGAGTTGTCCCAGCTCCTCACTCGGGATGATAACTTGTCCTGTGTCCGTGGTGCCTATGTGCTTCCAACGCTCGATCTGGGTAGCGATGATGGTGATTGCAGCAGCGATGGTGGTGATATTCGAGTCTACTTTGTCGTACCCTGGGTTGGTTTCTGGATCGTTGTCGCCGATAGAGTTGGTATGAATCGCGGGCAAAATGAGTCGGCAAGCCGGGGCGGTATTCTCCCGTTGAAGCCTCTCGTTCTCCATCTCGAGGGCCATATACCCCTCGTAACAGAGGCGATGGTGGGCCACAAGCTCACCTATCACGTAGTCACCTATGTAAGCCATGCGATCTTTCTCCGCGCGATTCAAATGCTCTATCCGACGTAACTCTTCCCATGCAGAGCCGTCCGTATAACTCGACAGTACCACGGGAGTCTCAGCAACAGGGGATAATATGTAAGAGGGCTGCTCGGGTTCGGTGATTATAGAGTAGCATGTTTCTTGGCAAGAATCAGTGGATCCTAATTTGGTGTCTGTGAAACAAGCGAAGATGGTCAGGTCATGCTGAGAAATCGAACTCGTTCACCTCACCAAGTTCCAAGTTAATATAAATCGTCTCCGATTCACTGCGCACAGGTCGGACATGCTCTCTATCAGGAAAAACTTCAGGCTACCAGTGGAAAACGGACTAAATCAAGTAGTTCCCCGGGAGAAGCGAGTGTCTCTTACCTCTGATTCATGAACCTCGTAACCTTTTTGATCCTGAGACGCAGATTCTGGGGATTCACTCTGCATTGGTATATTCATGGGTCTGGAGTCAGTATCATGGTCAGAGGTAGTCTGTTCGCTATTCTCTGATGTCTCCGACTGCTGCTAGAAGGTGAGTGCAAGACGTTATCGATCTTCAAGAGGTACTTGTTCCCATACCTGAAGTAAGACACGGTCTCTTGGTTGCTCTAATTCTCCGTTACCCTGGGCAACAGGCATTCGTTCTCCTTCGTCCGCCGGGGGTGACTGTGAACTGATGGTGCTGGACATGCTGGGCGGAGAAATCATGCTGGGCGGAGAAATGAAATGGCAACTACTGGTCGGTTGGGTGTTAAAGCGACTATTTGTAGGAAGTGGGTTTGGATACATACGCTCTTCGCGGAAAGTGAAAAAATCGATAGGTAATCCAGAACTGATCAACTTTGAATGTGGTATGCACGCACGAACCCTGGAAGATCTGCGAGGCGACGGGAATGGAAGGATGGGCTAGGGGCTTGACACCACAGGAGGCTAAATGTAGGATGCAATAGTGGCCGATCATTTTCAGTACATACAGGATCCTCTACATCGAACACTAGCATTGGACACACCATGAATTACTTGTGGAATCGTCGGGGTTGGGGTGATGATCGATCAGCCTGATGCAGCGCAACAAAATGGAAAACGAGCAAGGTAGACCTCAAATGCCCAGGATTCTGAACGCCCTTGTCAGTCGAAAACGTGGTCTCATCTACCTCGATGTATCCGCATGCTTCCTTATGTAACGTCTTCGAGGAACCGGGAGTAAGGATGAGCAGAAATGATTCATAAATTGTTGACACACACCGAGACACTAGGTGTTAGACTCACGGTGACTGTCTTGTGATAGTGCATAGCGTCCGGAGTGGCGAAAATGGATGCATTTTGATATTATGCATTATGGGGGCACGTTAATTTGGCTGGAAGGACCCCCCTCAGTACTATGGATTTTGAGGGTGCCTGCTGTGGATATCACATAAACGTATCCCCGAGCAGCCTCGCGGGCTTGTACCACGTGTTGTTCCAAGTTGAGTGCCTGAGTAGCCGATCAGATGCTCCAGTCTGAAGGGAAAGTTTCTCTACGGTTTCATCCCAACTTAGCCTCTTCGTCGTGCGCTCTGTCTGCTGGTTGTTGGCTTAACGTGTCCCGTGGAGGGCAAAGTGACTGCAGACTGGAGAGTGGGGCTTTGTCTATGTCTTTGTTTCAGGGTCTTCGGACGACCGTTGTCTTACTTAATTGAGTCAATATGGCCCTCCATCAATTTGTTCATTGCTCACGTGCTGCCTTGGTGCAAATTACGATCATATGTGATGCTTTGAGTTGGATATACCACATTGAACCTGGCTTCTATGGACTGCGATTATTTGCTCTACTTCACGTCTATAGTCCCTGGCGATTGAGGCTTCCTCCATGACAGCTCCCCTTGAGTCATTCATGGTTTTCTAACGCACATGAAAGAGACACGCCATTGGTCCATCACCTCAGTTCGTTGCCTGCACGCGCCGACTGAGGTTTTCTTCACTCGATACGTTGTACAACTGCTGATTGCATAACCGGTGACAGTTTAACGCTCAGTGCATATGACACAGAGATACCTAGAGCATTTGAATAGGATCATGCTCATCGTTGTGTTCCGCTGAATCCGCGCGGTCAGATATAAAGGCTTTTCACTCAACCCCAGCCAGACATGCAACATAATCATATTTATATCGGAGACAAGGATCAACATCAGAAAGAAGGATACATTCCTGATTCCCATGCGCGGATGATCAGAGAGATTGCACCAGAAACCCTACATATACGTACGTCCTATACACTAACGAAATGATACAGGAACACCAGCCCAATCGTGAATGCATTCCGGGTATTTATATTCATTGAACTTTCCTCCACGAAAACTTGGGCGACCAACCACATCAGTCTACTTCCACTTGTTTGTGAAGGATAGGAGGGCACGTACCATGGTTACGACTGTGCCATCTCCCAACACCTCCTTGCGTGGTACCAGCTCGAACCCAAACACTTTGGGCAACACAACACGCCATCCAGCCCAATAGCCAACCCCAAAGAACATAACACCAATCCCAACCAGGCAGTACCTGTCATTTGTCACGTCATCATCAGTTCCAGATATAGCGTCTGAAATTCATCCTGAAGATGAATGAGTGGCGCGACGCACAAATAGTATGGGAGGGGTGGTGTATCACCGACGCCATTGGATGGGGGAAAGAATGGTACGATAATGACTGCCAAGCATTGCTCGTAAGTACCGTGATGAAAGTTCATGGAAGACACTCACGGAACACTGCGGCAACGAGATAGAGTGCAGCTAGAGGCCACCAGACTGGGGCCGCTTGCATCAACACCTTTACTTAACACGAAATCAGCTTACCCTTGAATGGCCTGTGGACGTCTGGCCTTTTCCAACGCATCCAGAACAAACCCTACCCGAGGGTTGTCAGACCCGAGGCAGCCTTGGAGAGAGGAGGGAGGACAACTTACAATTACAATGAAAAGGTTGATGATCTGCTGAGGGTACCCTTCCACATCTACTATGAAGGGATATGCGACACTCATGGGTGGCGCCAGAATCACGATTATCTACTCTCGCACTTTAGCCAGCATGTTTCGCAGATGATCATGAATGGACACTTACCGACGGGATTAAATGGACGATGAGCCCAGGTAAAGGTGCTTTACCTGTGGGCCAGTTTGATGCTCAGAACTTGTTACCAAATGGGAGAGGAATGCCCTCCTTGGCAAGCTCTGTTGGAGCAACATACAGTAGTTAACTCCAAGAGATAACACGGACACTAACCCTGGTTAATGCGGGCAGCAGCAAATGTCTATCCAGGTATATTGATATCGACAAGACTGATTGAAAATATTCAGCACATACGACGGTGATGACATTCTAAGGCAACATGAGTACAAGATGTTCAATATAACCATGCGTGCTAATACTCACTCCTAGCGCACTGTGTCCGAGTCCATCATTTGCAGCGTCAACGAGCAAAGTCGACACATCCCAGAATACGGACAAACACAAAACGTACCTGAGAGCAACAAAGACGCTCAACGTACGCTCTGCAGCGGTCCCGAATACATTCCGGAAAAACAAAGCAGCCACAGTGACCCCGGAAGCCTCGATCTCGGCCTATCACCAGCAATAGTTGTATCAGTCACCTCACCAAATAATAAAGGTCACGTACCTTGGTCGCTGCACTAAAATATGCAACATTGGCAAGGATATAGAGAGTGGCACAGATCCCCAATCCGAGCGGGCCGGAAATCATGAGCGTCCGCACTGGGTTGCGAACGTTGTTGAGGACGTAATTGACATTTGACCAGCCAGAGTATGCGAACAGGACCTTGTAAGTCGCTGTTGCATACTGTACGTTGGCATTGGTATCAACATCGGTCGTCAAGGGAAGATGCTCACATTACTGCTGCTATGGGAGCTACCACCAAATGCATTGACAAAGTTGGCTCGGGGGTTGGCGACATCAGTCTTGCCTGATAAAACGACCCAGCCTGATATCGCGATAAATAACAGAATGACGATCTTGAACGTCGACAGTATCTGAGATCGTCGTTAGAGGGTGTCCAAAGGACCCAATACACGAATGTATACGCACGTTCATGATATACACGCCAGTGCGTGGCGTAAAGGCATGAAGAAGCGTCGCGAAAACGATTACTAAACATAATGTTAGCAACGCATGCATGGAGTAAAGGCCCAAAACATACCTCCGAGAGCAATGCCACGTTCAGACCAAGTCGTTGCCACCTTACCTGCCGAAATGAGGATACTATAGCAACATTAACACACGAGACATGAAAAACTGAATAAAGCCGCTTACTTGCTTGCAAAGACCTACCCCCCAGGATCAATATGGATCAGAGCCTACTGTACACATCCAATTTACCCAATGCATTACTTACAATGCATCCAGTCGCAGTGAATCCAAGTAGGATCGCATTCGCAGCAAACACCACCGTAGCGAGATATTTCGGCTTTTGAAAGGCGGCCTCCAAGTACACCTTCTCACCACCACTCCGCGGAAACATCGTACCCAATTCGAGCCAGATGAACAAGCCACAAAACGATAGAAGGAAGCCAAGTACCCATAACATGAGTGACGCCCCGACAGACCCTACCCCGCTCAAAATTGAGGAAGGCGTCGAGAAGATGCCGGTGCCGATGATGCGTCCGACAATGAGAAGGGTACACGAGGTGACACCGAGGTGACGGCCAAGCCCTCCAGCAGCATCTATCCGGAGTACTGATGAGACCAAAGCGAGGGAGAGCAGCACAAGAAAGAACAGACCCACCCTCCGAGAGAGAGAGTCCACCGGGACCGACATCGACGGGTATAACTTCCTGGTCAGGTTGCTTCTTACCAATAAAATGATCCGAACCACCCTCGTCATCGTCTGTCCTCAGAAAACGCATCCTAAGGCTTCTGTACATAACGGAAGGAACAAAAAAAGCAGCGCTGGTTAGTCACGACCGTGCAAACCCGAGGATTCGAGGTTAGAGCGGGTTTAAGCAGGTGCTGCTGGTCCAGAAGTTTGAAACAGCTTCTTAATAGTGATAAGACGGGTATAGGGATGACGACAGGCAAGGTCAAGATGGCGACGTATGGGCGCGAGGGTGTCTCACGGCAACCATTCTGATGCACATATGCAAACAGACACCTTAAAGGCGATCGTTCTTCCCTTGCTTCTACAGAGCAGCAACTGCCACTCTCCTCGAGTAGCCATTTCTTCTTCATGGATGAAGGAAGTGCCAGGTATAGGATGGCACCTTCCGACTGTAGTGGATACTCGACTGGCTCAACGCGTTGGAAAAGGTCACGTGTCCGAGCATCATTGTTCACGTGGTGTCGGGCCGAACTGCGTTCAGTATCCCAGGTTTGCCAAATCGTGGGGTCTGCCTTATGCAGGTCTTCCGCGTGACCATTGTGTGCAGCGACCGTGTCCATCATTATTTCCCGGTGACCATGTGCTACATCCTCATGACGATCTCCTTATCTGCAGCCAGTCGGTGTCTACAACGTCGCATCCTGCAGATGACGTGCCATGAGTCTCAACTAGCCAGAATATCTTGCATGATTTATCTGCATTACAAAAAAGGTCACGTGTTTCTTTCACAGGACAGTTACTACAATCCCTGTTTCCCAGCATATTTCCTCCCTCCGGCGGAGGTTTGAACATTTAAACAGTTAGTGCGGATGGTACGTGCTCTGGTCAAACAGGAATATTACTCAGAAGCCCCGCAGCCAGTCCAGCATCGACTTGAGCCTTAGCCCACTCTGACCGGCTTATCATGCAACGTATTTGGGAGTTGAAGGTGGGAACTAACATCAGACTAGGCAGTGTGCATCATCAGGGTCCGACTGACCCCTGCGGACCGTAAGCATGTTTCTATTATATATGAAACCTGCGCGTTGTTGTCCATCGTGGGTGTTTCGGTCCTAGCTATTTCCCTTCTCGAGCATTGTTCACTATTCCTGGAAAGGGATCGTGTCCACTAGACTCATCTGCATCTACATCTACATCCTAAAGGGCACATTGGAACAGGCTTGATTCACTACCTTCTTTTTGTCCATCCATCCATTGCAAGTCTCAGGTGACATGTAGTAGAGAAGCCAAGCGATAACATCACATAGCGTCTTTGCAAATGTTCTAGGTTTCGGGTGGTGCACGCTCCCACCGATCAATATCACACGTTACATTGAGGTGTGTCTCTTCCATGATTATTATGATTGCACAATAGCAACCGAGCTTGGGAGGTCTGTCACTTTGTGCGACTGTGGATCTCCCTGTGGTTGATGGATTTGCACACCACAGAAATCACGTCCACGTTATATTCCGTAAGCTGCTGGAGCCTAGCAAAGTGCCTGGACCCAGTTTAACAGGTACTCTGGGTGCGTAACCCGTCCGATCGCAACTGATTCCATGTGCTCACTAACACTACTTCAACAATGTCATGCTAGCTAGTTCTTTCACCCGGGAGACAATATCTCACTAGTTTCGCATGATAGCCGACCTCACCCTGAGCCTCTGTGTACAAAATGGACCCAAACGCCCCTCGCTGCGCTGAGCGCGTTTCAACAATCCATGGATCAACTTGAGCGGTGGTCATGTGACGTACCAGTAAAGCATCGCCTTAGCCTTCAACATTGCACGAAACGCTGGGGTGTACGCTCTTCTTGTTTTATTTCCGTGACAGAACAGCGAATACGTACGTCCGATCATGTCGCATTGGTCCATCCTCTGTTCGAACATTGTGTGCAAAGTTACAACCAAAGAGGGAGGAAGGAGGGCCCTCGCTGTATAAAAAGGTCAGTCATAGAATCACTCATCACCAGCAAAACAGCACCCTACTGCCTTGCGAACAACTCGACTTCACCCACGTTCAAGAAAAAAAATGTACATCCGCTTCTCTGCCTTCCTTCCCATCGTTGCTCTTACTGCAGTCGCCACCGCGGCGCCCAGTGAGCTCGAAGCACGCGATATCAACCAATGCAACACCGGCTCGATCCAATGCTGCAACAATGTTTATGCTGTGGGAATTTTTGCCCTGTCTTTCGCGATTTCGTGTTTCTAACAGACGATGGAATATGCTGTAGCAATCTGATCCAACTCTCACCAGTGTCCTTGGGCTACTCGGCATCGTCCTTCCGGAAATCGCGGGTCTCGTCGGGCTCGGGTGCACCCCAATCACGGTTGTCGGAACCGGTAGCGGTGCTTCGTGCACTCAGCAGCCCGTCTGTTGCAACGGCAACACCTACGTGAGTCGGCCCCATTTTCAGAACACAAGTAGAATGATCATTCCTCCCCTCTACAACATATGCAGAACGGGCTGATCAACATCGGCTGCTCTCCCGTCAACCTCAGCCTGTGAACGACTGGAAGGTTGTCAAAAAAAAATTACATTTTGCCTTGTTGCATAGCGGGCTGTGGAACATCGGACACAAGGCCGTACTTTGTTTTCAAATACGGATGTTTGAAACATACGTGCACCCTGTTGGTATAATATGTCAAACATCTCAGCTGAGAAATGTGATACACGCCGAACAGTCACATTACGATCACATGAGTCAATGTTTGATATCGAGCCTCCAAACCCAAGGGTATCAAGAAAGGAAGTGAAATGTACTCACTGGCATGGAATCGAGCGCGGGTCGCCTCGTAGACGGAAACAAACCAAACGTCAGAACGCACGATGATCGACATGCTGATCGCACCAAGACCGGGTGACTACACCCCAACTCCACTGTGGGAAGTAATTTCACTTGCAGAACAGCCCCGTCGATTGGATCCGAATCATGAGATGCTCATAGGCTCGGGAATTAACTGGTGTGTGGGGATATTTTCCAGGCTCCCAGGTATCATGGTTTGTCGGCCGCCTTACAGCCGATCAACGGAGAACGCCCGACGTGATCCGCGTTTACTTTGCATTCCGTGAACTGCTAGGACCCGAATACTAGGCCATTAGCTCACATGCCAAGCTCATACGCTATCGGATGGTTTGTATACACACTCGTTGCATTTCAACTCCTGCCATGTTGTCATCAGGGCACCGATTTCATACTAGTTTCTCATGGTGGGGCGATTGCTATCTCCGCTGAGCCTCTGAGAACGGGACGGACCTGTTCCTAGTCATCCTTGTTTTCGGACATTACAGTAACGATCGATTGTTGTACGATATGCTCGGCTAGAAACGCCACACACGGCTCAGTATTTCGTGCTATACCTTTCCCCTTGTACATTCGCTGTGACCGAATAATCAATAGGTATACCCGGCCCCATCGTATGGAACAATGTGTGCTAGGGAGCAGGTTGTGTGCAGGGGGGTGTGGTAGGCGGCCCTCTGCGCTGCAAAAAAGGTCAGTATGAACAACTCACCCATCAGCAAAGCAGCACCCCAACGTCTCTCGGACAACTCGATTCAATAACACCTACTAGTAGAAAAGATGTAAATCCGCCTCTCTGCCCTTCTTCTCGTTGCTACTCTCGCTGCAGCTGCTGTCGATGCCCCCGTCGACCTCGCGACTCGTACTAACGGTCCATCCCAATACAACACTGGCTTGATCCAGTGCTCCGCCAATACCTTCACCGCGAGGTTTCAATCTCACCATACCTTTTCACGTTCGTTATAATGGCCTGCAATGAAGTAAACTGACCCGACGGTCACCCAACTCCTTGAGCTGCTAGGCATCGCTCTTCCTGACATCCAGGATCTTGTCGGGCTCGGATGCACTCCAATCACGGTCGGGGGTGCTACGTGCATCCAACAGCCTGTCTGCTGCAATGGCAACACTTATGTAAGTCGAACCTGGTGGTACAAGCAACGCACAGAGCGGGTTGATCAACGTTGGCTGCTCTCCCATCAACTTCAACCTCTGAGAAACCGACAGAGGTGGTAGTGGCGTTGTCGAATCGATTTCTGTATTGCTTATTGAGTTATGTTATTACGACTTGAATACATGGTCGCTCGTTAGTGTATGTCCATGGTATTATTCCTCAAGCCAATCACGTTTCATAGCACGAAAAGTGAGCAAGTGAGTGGTTAGACCCACAGACCCAACTTCGCTGTGATAAACGACGACGCACAAGTTGAATCCGACAAGTTCAACTTGTTGGCCGCGGTATGAAAGCATCCTATTGGCCGCTCATCGATTATGACTGCGCTTAGTCAGTAGCGGTGCCAAGTGCTCAATTTGCAAGGTTTCAAGCTTCTTCTCGCCATCTCGTGGGACATTCCTCATTCATGAATATATTCCCTTATTCGTTCTTGGACGACACCAAGGAGAAACCGTGATGAAGCACCACGCCTACCAAGATGGGTAGTTTCCTTTGTGGTCTGGGAATGCGTGCTCAAGGTCGGCGTGAAGACTCCAAACCGCTTCAATGTTCTGAAAATTGGACGTATCGATGTAAGTCACCCTGGATTCCATCCCAGGAGACAGATGCTCCCGTTTCCAGTGCGGCATGCATTGGAACCAGGGAGCGCGGTGTTTAGCATTGCCCAGCTATCATTGGCCGTGGGGTGGACCAATGGCGACAGCAGCCCTTTTTGTCGTCCCGTATTTCCGTGGAATCAATCAATCAACACGCCTATGGCTCGTGTCTACTAGGTTCCATGTATCCCTACCCGAGCTAAGGCCGCAAATCTCACCCACGGATCACAATTTCTTGCGCTCACCCAGGCCTGACTTTGATTCCATCCGTTTTCTCACTCAGGCACTGATATCTTATGATAGACAGTCACTCATTTCGTATTCCCTCTTTAACCCTTGAGGGGACGACGGAGCTTGGCCCGGCCGCCACATTGTTATAGCTTCGCTAGTCCAAGCGCCAATGAGCGTTTACGTTTGGAACGCTCCGCCAGAGAAAACCTCCTGGAGGCATGACACATCTGTTCCTTTTCTACATTTCTACAATTCCGTGGCGGAATGACAAGCAGGTACGTGCGACTCCTCCAGACTCTGGATATGGGTGGAGGTGGGGTGGGAGAGGGAAGGAGGCCCTGCTCTCTGTATAAAAAGGTCAATGGCAGAGCAATGTAACACCAGCAAAGAACATCCCATCGCCTCTTGAGCAACTCAACTCATACACTCTAAATACTAAGATGTACATCCGCTTCTCTGCCCTTCTTCCCATCGCTGCTCTCGCTGCGGTTGTCGCTGCTGCCCCCCGTGAGCTTGCAGCTCGTGACGGTTCCTCCGAATGCGACACTGGCTCGATCCAGTGCTGCAACAATACCTACACTGTGAGGTTTCAATCTCACTATACCTTTGCATGTTTGCTGATGATGGCTTGAAATGTAGCAAACCGATCCGACGCTCACAACTCTCCTCGGATTACTTGGCGTTGTTCTGCCGGACGTCGCGGGTCTTGTCGGGCTCGGGTGCACCCCAATCACCATTGTCGGTACTGGCAGTGGTGCTACATGCACTCAGCAGCCCGTCTGCTGCAACGGCAACACCTACGTGAGTTGACCCTGATTTCTGAATGCGCCATCAATGCCAATCACTCTCTTCTGCACACGTATAGAGTGGGTTGATCAACGTTGGCTGCACCCCCATCAACATCAACGCCTGAGAGGGCGACAGAAGTAGCGGGTGATCGTGTTGAAGCGTTTTCTGTATTTCCTATTTGTCTAGTGGGGTCATCGCGTTGCAAAATAAATGAAAGGTTGTTTGATTGGTGTCCGAATAATGTCTGAAAGACCCGCACCAATTGGCGCGTTACTTGAATCGTTTGGAAGAACATCGTTAAGTGAGGCATGCATCAAATAATAGGGCCTACTAAGTGCTTTTATACGAAAAGGTCTTTTGAAAGTGTGATAAGATGGACATGTGCTCTTTCAACGGACAAGTGTTTTATTAAATAGCAACTGACAAGCCCCAGTCCTACATGGTATACCCAAGTAGGAGACAGGGCGTATTAGGAGGAAAAGATGTGTTTGTAGCACATACTGAGTCCATTTGCTATCTGATGCCCTCAATGTCAGGAGGGGAACCTGGGTAGACTCTTGCCCCCCAACGTCGCAAAGTTCGCTGTCCAGCCAAGAGGCTGCACGACCAGCCAACAGCTGGATTCCATTTCTAGTACTTTCCTCCATTTATCTGTGGACATAGCCGGTCGTCTATGGATATCCAGTTAGACCGTAACTTTATTTATTCGGTCCCACCTCGTTGCTATTCTCGTGTGGCGCGTACTATCGGATGGTGAGAGAGGAGGGGAGTAGTGCAACCATACCTTAAGACTTGGCCGGTGCACATGTCCCCGTTCTCCGTCAATTAAGCACAACGACACCAAGATTTACCTCAACCTGCCTTTGCCGACAAGTCTTGTGCACTCCGGTTACGATATTGCAAATCGAATATAATATGGCGTCATCCGCTGGCGTTTTGGCGTATGTGCGAAGGATCTGCACCAATCGGCGGTAAAATGGTTGAAGGCGATTCGCCGAGGACCGTCGATCATGTCACGATAGCTGGAATGTGAGCAAATGAATAATCGAGCTTGTGGATCCAGGGCCACCCGAAAAATGAAACCGCATATGCTTGCTGACCATCCCATAAACGATATAGTGACCAACACGTCGATAGAGCTGCGTCTGGATCTGACGTTTGGTATAGTGGACGTGGCACAAACCCAACGTTCGCGGCTTGGATTTGACGAACACTGTGCTTAGTCAGCGGCTGGAGTTTTCAACCCATTGCTGCGGCACAAAGTCGGCCTCCCCGTTTTTTTTTGAAGGTTCAGTGCGCCTTGGGTTTTCAAGCGCCTTGGCTCGTCAACGAGTGTCGTTGTCTGCTCGAGCTTCGAGCCTGCCGTGATGCGACCTCATGACACTGTTTGTCCGCTGCTACTCGCCTTTGCAACTTCAAGGAGTGGCTGCGATGAACCACCTTCAACCGTCCCGCCTACCAAGTTGGCAGGTCTACCTAGGGATGCATGTTTTGAACTGCTACAATGTGCTGAGACCTGAACGTGTACGCCGAGTGTCATGAGTGTCAACCGTACTCGGTTCCGAGGATTTTACCCAGCTGCTACGCATACTTTGGAGTGAGTTTGGCCTTGCATGACCACACTCGATCACCATTGGCCGCATGAAGGAGTAGTGGTCTCCTCGTGCAACCGTGGGTTGACTTTAAGAATCGACCAATCCGCATACTTGTGCGTGTTCATTGATGCCCGACATCTGGACATGCCCAAAGTTCACGAGCCATCTCACCGCGAGTCGTGATTTCGTGTACTCACGCACGCCTAATTTCAATTCCAGCTGTTTTCTCATCCAGGCACTGATATCCCTGCTTCTATGGTACGTGACCATTACTACGTATTCCCCTTAACCCCTGTGGCCGCCGCATTTACTATGTTATGTTTTTGCTAGTCTAGGAACCAGTGAGCGTATAACGTTTGGTGTGCTTCACCGAAGACATCGCTTATGAGTGTGACAGGTCTGTTCCTTTTCTACTTTGATACTTCCATGCCAAGTTAACAGGTGAGTACATGCGAACCCTTCAGACTGACAATGTGTGTGGAGCAAATGGGTGTGTGTAGAAGGGTGAAGTAAGAGTGGGAGGGAGGTCCCTCACTGTATAAAAGGATCGACAGCAGAGGAATGGAAGATCAGCAAAGACATCGCATCGCCTCTCGAGCAGTTTAATCCACAAACACCACTTGTAGAAAGATGTACATTCGGTTCCCTGCCCTTCTTTCCGTTGCTGCTCTCGCTGCAGTTGCCACTGCTGTCCCCAATGCGCTCGAAGCCCGTCAGACGGACAACGAATGCGACACCGGCTCGATCCAGTGCTGCGCCAATACCTACACTGTAAGATTTCGATCTCCTACGCCTTCGCACGTTCGTTGATGGTGGCCTGCAACGTAGCAAACCGACCCGACGGTTACCGAACTCCTCGGGCTACTTGGCATTGTCCTCCCTGATGTCAGTGGTCTCGTCGGGCTCGGCTGCTCCCCGATTACGGGCCTTGGTACCGGTAACGGTGCTACGTGCACTCAGCAGCCCGTCTGCTGCTTTGGAAACTCATTTGTAAGTTTACCTTGTTCTCTGAACGCGCGCATAATGTCTATCGCCTTCCCCTCCACACACAGAACGGGTTGATCAACTTTGGCTGCTCTTCCGTCAACCTTGGTGCATGAGCAACCGAGATCTGTGGATAGTGCAGGGAGGCTGTTGAGCGTGTTTTCTTTTTACCTGTCTTTTATTGGCTTGGTTCGAACAGTGGTTGTCATATATTGCGTTGAATGCATGTGTTATCTTCTTTAGTGTTCAGAGTCACGTCTGGATTGGAAGAATCAGCACCAACGGTCGGTTCAATTGTTCAGAAAAAACACGTCGTTGAGCAAAGCTCAGGCCTTGACTCACACTTGCAAGACAGATTGCATTGTGGTGGAATGCAAGTACGAGTTCTGTGAAGCCACGCTAGATGGCGGGTATTTTTGCTCGTTTCCCCTGTATCACCCACCCTATTTTTCACGACCACCATCATAAAATTCCTGTTTACTGAGCAAGTCACTTACATTACTTTTTTTTCTGGAATTGAGTCAATTCACTCACCAGATTTCTAGTGCTACCAGTGTCAGTGAGGTTAAGTGGAACTATGAAAACCTCAGTAGATGTGAAGCTACTGATATTAGGGTAACTACTTATGAGAACTACAGTAGGTTAGTATGGTAGTAAATGCCTATAAAGATAGGGCTTAACCTCAGTAGATGTCAACACTACTAGTAGAATCCAATCCAAATACCTTCCCAACCTTTTCAAAGCCACTGGTGGACATTCATTTTCATTATCTCCATTGACATGAAACACACTATTTATCTGGTTGAAACTTGAAAGAACAAAAATACCGTTCAATTTAGTTATATAGTAAGCAATAAAGCTATTGCAATGTTTGAAGTGTACTGTACTCAGACATGGAAATTTTGCTTAGCTTTGGTGTAATCAAATAGTAGTCACTCTTGAATACAAATCATCCCTGTCAGTCATGTGATCAAATTCACAGGTGCATGAGATATGCTGCAATTAATCAAGGGTACTTATTGCAATAGTTTTATTGCTAACAAAAATATGTGAAATTGACATATTTTGAGATGTTTCTACATAATCTATTGGTTATGTGATATACACAAAGACTTCAATGGTACATACAAACCAAAATCTCACTTTACTTTCACTACCACCATTATAAAATCCCTTTTTACTGTGCAAGTTACTTATTTTACATTTTTTTCTGGAATTAAGGAAATTTAATCACCAGATTTCTAGTACTATAGGCCTCAATTACTCTACTATCAGTAGAATACTGTTACACAACTAGCAAACATGATGGTTTACAGCATGTGACCATAAGAACTGTTGAGCATGTGATGCAAATGGTTGCATAGTTATGTGACCAGGAGCATGTGATTGTGTGAATGAGTTGCCTTATAAGGATAACCCTAGGCTAAGGCTAAGTCCTAATATCAGAGTATTCCCCAGCACCAGGTATCAGTCACATGATGTGGCAGATCTCAGATAAGATCTAGATCCAGTTCCTGATGATATCTGATCTTGTAATCTAGATTAGGATCTGATCTGTGGCAGAGATCCAGATGAGATCTCCTTGGCCTTATGGTGGCCATGCTGCATTCATATCTAAGAACCAGTGCACTTCCATTCTCCCATATCCTTATGGTGTGGTTTTTCTTCCATTCCAGTTCCTTGATCTATGAGGCCACTGCCTCACCCCTCATATCTGCCCCATGCATTCCCCTTACCTATTTAATAGAGCCAGTAGTGCTATTGGTGTTCATAGATAGCATAGTCTAGGGTAGGCTCCCTGTACTTGGTCTGTGCACAGACTTGAGCAATATATAAGGCAGGGGATGCAAGCTGGGGAAACCCAGTCTTGTTCTCTTGATCTCTAGGCTGGTTATACAGGCTAGTTTGCTAGTGCTGCTGGCTAAAGGTTTACACAAGGGTCCAGGTCTCATCCTCTCTCTTATCTGCCCAGTTAGGGGCCACTAGCTTAAAAGCCTTACCAGTTATTTAGAATAGACTAGAAGTGTCCACCAAGGAAGACTCAAGTGTCAAGTAGGATGGCTAGGTTGCTGTTTCAAATACAATATAAATACCTTCCCAGTTTTCCCAAAGTTACTGGTAAACATTTATTACTTATTTTTTCCACTAATATATAATACAATATTTATTTAATTAAAGCTAGAAGGCTAAAAATGTTGTAGTCTTGACTTGACAATAAGAGCAAGAAGGAGAAAATATAAGGGCAGAACACTAAAAACCCCTTAAGCTGAGCTAGACAGGAGCAAAGGTAAACTTTGAGAGGCTTAAAACTAAAGAAGTTACACTGAAAAATCAAAAGAGGCAAATTTCACAAGTGATCAAGTCTAAAGAAGACTTGACTCATTAGATACTCTATTATAACTACTGTACACAGACCAATACAAAGTAGCCATAGTAAAGTAAGCAACAGTAATAGAAAAAACAAGAATAAAAGGAAAACTAGGGTAATAAATATGAAAATCAAAACAGAAAATGCTGTTCAAATCCATTATATACATTTTTAAATTAAAATTCATTCCTACTATCAGTCTTTCAAGCCATTTACACTTGTTCTCAATTTATATAACCCTGTATTATTAAAAAATCTTCTTTAAGCTTTACTATTTCTTTTACAAGTCTATTATTATAGCCTTTCCTGTCTTTTTTCCTGCCCATTTCTTACTGTATAATGTAGTGTAATCAATTTTGGCCTTAACTGATCAAATAACTTACTTATAATACACTATAGTTAGCTTTTAGCAAGATCTAATCTTATCTATTTGTAATACTTGGAAAAAAGAGGTTGTTTTACTTAACTATAGGCTTTATTCCTGCTTGTTTAAGATAATGGCATATGGTCTGGAAGGAAATGAAATGGTTTTTGAAATTAGAGGATATATAACTGATATTACAATTTCTTTTTCTTTTATCCCTTTTTGTTTACAAACTATTACATAGCTTGTTTATGTCAAACAGAATTCTGAACCCAGTGTTTTATCTTCTGTTTTAAATATTCTAACATGCTTTATTAGCCTAATTGTCATGCTTTGTCAGGTGACCCCTTTTCTTACTAATTCTATGTAAATTCTAATATTCTTTTTGATTAACAATAGATCTTCATGTAGTATATAAAGTAGCATAGTTCAAATTTCCCTTTTTTACACTATTTCTTTCTTTTTAGAATCCCTATACCTGTATACTTAGGATCTTTAATATTACTATTGCAGTTTTACTTTGCTTGCCATCTATATTAGCATTCAGATATCTTCACTTGTTTATGGCTTCACAAGTGCAGGTATTATGCACTTAGCAAACACTAATGGTTTTCTCATGTAATCATGGAACTTGCATGCCAAAACAAGATAAACCCTAGACTAAGGTTTGATTTATATATCAGAGTATTTCCCTGACTCATGGTGATAGTCATGTGATGTGGCTGGATCTCAGATGAGAGATTAGATTGACACCAATAATATCTGACCTAAAGGATCTTAAAATCTAATCTGTGGCAGAGATCTAGATAGTTCTTCTTGGCCTTATAATTGCCATGCCTTAATTATATCCACTGTTCCTGAGTCTTCACTTCCATTCTCCCATATTCTCATGGTATGGGTTTTCTTCTATTTTCTTTAATCCATGAGGCCACTGCCTTACTCTTACTCTATGCCCTATACATTCCTTATTTAAATGAATAGAGATCTTACTACCATTGGTGATAATAGATAGTGGCTGATGCATCCTGTATTGGGGCTATGCTTCTCTAACAATATATATACAGGATGGGCAAGAATTGGAATTCTCCCAGTCTTGATTACCTGTTCAATTCTTCTCTTTACCCCTTTGCTCTGGTATGCAATAACTTGCAGCCTCCCAGCTGGAGCCCCTTTTTTTTAATCAAGATTTACAAGCCTAGTTCTAAGGCCACTAGTTTTAAAAGCCCTCTTGTTGTTTTATTTGTTTGCTGTCACATACTAGTCCATGTTGTTATTTGATTGCACTAGTTGAGTATATAATAGCAGGCTATTCTTGTATATTCTTTTATTATAGTTTTTACAACTTTTAGCTTATTCTTTGATTAACCCCATCATGGTCTATTTTAGTTACTGCTTTAGCATTAAACTTTGTCCTACTGTAGTTATATTATATTGGCTTATGTACTGTAAATATAATAGAGTACTCAAGTACCTCAAGTCTTTTTTAGACTTGAGCATTTGTGCTACAGATTTTTTTTGGTCTCTAATAGCCTGGTCCTTTAATCTCAGTGTTTTCAAGTACTTTTTATCCTTGCCCTGGTCCTTTTAAGAGTTGGTGTTTTCAGTGTTCTCTCTTTGCTCTAGCTCTCTGTGTTTACTTATAATCCAAGTTGTAACAACTTTAACAAGGCATTTTTATTGCCCTGCCCTTTGTACATTCTCTTCAAAGAGCTATACCTGTTTCTACCTGGACCAGGCATAAAAGCTAACTTGAATAGCATTTTTAGCCTTCTAGTTTTAGTCAGATAAATATTATATTGCATGTTAGTGGAGAAAATACATGATAAATGTCTATTATAGTAGGTCTGGGTAGAAACTAGCATAGATTTTGATACATATGACAAAGGACTAAGGTAAGGCTCAACAAAGTATTAGCCTTGAAATAGAGGATGTGGTGTAAATACAGAACAACATTGTGAGTCTTATACAGTGACTTCAAAAAGCATTCCAATATCTAACCTATAGTGGCTCAAAAAACTGTTCCAAGATTTGCATGTTTTGCACTAAATGCAATGGCTATCAATAACTACAAATTATTATGCTAGGCTATAAGTATATGAAATGCAGTACTTGCTTTTGAATTTCTATTGGTCCAATAATCAAACCAATTGGTTATGTTTTGGTAACATAATAACCATATCAAAATAACAACTTATTGGAACAGTTTTTTGACTTTAAATGGGATATGGTATTTAGTACCTGATATAACCTCCCTTGACCTTGATAACTGCTTGAATCCTTCTAGGCATGCTTTCTATTCATTTTTAACACTTCTTCACAAAAATTCTTTCCTACTCTACCACCACCCTATCCCGTAATTGATGAACTCCTGTAGGTACCCTTTTATAACCTAAAAGGCATCTTTTTAAATTACTTCAAGTGTGTTCAATATGATTAAGGTCTGGAGATTGAGCAGGCCAATCCAGAAGCTTGATATCTTGTTTCTTAAATCAGATTTGAGCTCTTCTAGAGGTATGCTTGGAATCATTATCTTGCTGAAAGATAATTTAATCTGAAGAAATTCCAGAATTCTTCATGCTCTGTAATAATCCTTTCTTCAAAATTGCCACATACTATTCAGCATCCATTTTTTCCTCAACCTCATTCAAAATTCCCACACCATTCCATCCAATATAGCCCCATATCATGAGTGATCCTTCTTTAAACTTGACTATATCTTTGATTTTCTTAGAACTTATCCCCTCTTGTTTCTTTTTCCATGCATATTCTTGTTTATCTAATCCAATTCTATTGATTTTATTTTTATCTGACTAAATTACCCTCTTCCAGTCCTCCATAGTCCAATGCTGGTACTTTAGAGCAAAGAATAACCTGCTTTTTCTATAGATAGCTTACCACAGCTTTTAGAGAAGCTTTCTTGAGGGTATTCCTGACTATTTGTGAGGAGACAGGAGTGCTAACAATAGAATTGATGAAATAGGTGGCCTGAACTGCATTACTGGCCTTTTCAGTAAGAATTTGTTGAACAATAGCATGCTTATTGATAGAAGAAAGTTTTGAAGAATGATCACCATAATAATTTTCCTTCTCTGAATGGATTTTCTGAAGGACCCTAACCACAGTAGACTTCCATAGACCAGTTTGAGATGCAATTTTCCTACAGGAAAGATCAAGAGAGACAAAAGAGATAATATTATCTCTTTAAGCAGTAGAAAAATGTTTCATAATAAAGATAAGGGAATTTCTTTGTAATGGTAGGATTTATATATGCTGCAGGCTAATTAGTGACATAAGAGTGACATAATATATTACTTACCTAAAATGTATAATTATCTTACAGCACTTCAGGGTCCAATATATGTAATGAAAATTCAAAGTCAAAAAACTGTTCCAATGAGTTGTTATTTTGATATGGTTGCCATGTTACCAAAACATAACTGATTGGTTTGATCATTGGACCAATAGAAAGCCAAAAGTGTTATGTGCTTAGCAGAACACTGACAATCTTGTCATGTAATGTGGCAGATCTCAAATAAGATATAGATTAATTGTGATAATATCTGATCTAACAGATCTAGATTAAGATTGATTTGTGGCAGAGATCCAGATGGGGATCTCATTGGCCTTATGGCTGCCTGGCCATATTCATATCTGTCTTTGATATATGCTTCCCTTCCATTCTCCCACATCCTTATAATGTGGCTTTTCTTCTATATTCCTTGATCCACAAAGCCACTGCCTTACTCCTTATCCTCTGCTCTATGCTTCCTTATTTATCAGCAAGAGTACTTACTGCTATTGGTGACCATAGATAGTAGTTCTTAGTCATCCTATATTGGGGCTGTGTCCCTGGTGAATATATATACAGGGTGATAAGAACTTGGAGTTTTTCCAGTCTAAATCTCTTGCAACATTAGCTTGTCTTATGGGGAGTTTCCACTCATCCTTTTCTTTGCCTAGTTCTGGGGCTCTAGTATAAAAGCCCTCTTATTGTCATTGTTGTGGGCCTTCACTACTTATCAGTTGGTTTGTACAGTTACTGTTATGCATCTAGCAAACATAATGGTTTACAGCATGTGACTGTGAGAACTGTTGAGCACATGATGCAAATGGTTGCATAGTCATGTGACCAGGAGCATGTGATTGTGCAAATGAGTTGCCTTATAAGAATAACCCTAGGCTAAGGCTAAGTCCTAATATCAGAGTATTCCTCTATACCAGATATCAGTCACATGATGTGGCAGATCTCAGATGAGATCTAGATCCAGTACCCAATGATATCTGATCTTATGATCTAGATTAGAGTCTGATCTGTGGCAGAGATCCAGATGGGATCTTCTTAACCTTATGGTGGCCATGCCTCATTCATATTTGAGAATCAGTGTGCCTTCCATTCTCCCATATCCTCATGGTGTGGTTCCTCTTCCATATTATCCCTTGATCCATGAGGCCACTGCCTCACTCCTTCATATCCACCCCATGCTTTCTCCTTATTTACTATAGAGCCAGTTATGCTATTTGTGTCCATAGATAGTGTAGGTTTAGGGTAGGCTCCCTGTACTTGGTCTGTGCACAAGCACTGGCAATATATAAGGCAGGGGGTGCAAGCTGGGGAAACCCAGTCTTGCTTTCTTGACCTATAAACTGGTTATACAGGCTGAATACTCAGTGCTGCTAACTAGGGTTTATACAAGGGCCCAGGTCTCATCCATTCTCTATTTTCCTTGTTGGGGGCCACTAGCATAAAAGCCCTACCAGTCATCCAGGATAGAATAGGAGCATCCACCAAGGAAGACTCAAGTATCAAGACAGGACAGTAGTTGCCATTTCATTTACATTCTTGGAGTGCATAACAAAGAGCAAGTACTGCATTTCATATAATTATAGCCTAGCATGATAATTAGTAGTTATTAATACCCATTGCTATTATGGGCTCAAACCCAGAAAAAGAAAGAAATACCTTGAGGGGTGCCTAGATCAGAGAGAAGCCAAAGAAACCAGGAAAAAAGTGATTTCAACTAGAGAATCTAGTCTGTCCCTTGTTCCTTATGTATTGATAGCCCATGAAACATATATGAGGCAACTAACATAAGACTATACAAGAGATGAGGGTATAAGAAAGAAGATGCTGAAATAATGAGATAAAAGGAATAGAGGTTAAAAGTGGTGAAAGTAGAGTAAGTTCATAACAATTGCATTTAGTATAAAACATGCAAATATTAGGACAGTTTTTTGAGCCACTGTATATCTTAGAGGAGTAGATTATCTAAGAAGAAAAGAAGATGAGACAGAAGTTATCTTAAAAGCAAAGGCAGGTGCCAATGCATCCTGGATATGAATGGAGATATCAGACATAACACTGACAATGTCATGTCAAGATAAAACTGAAGGGTAATAAGAATGGATGAGGAGAAAACAGAAACAGGAAGAAAGAATGGAGTAACTACAGAGTTATATTAGAATGGTATGGAGTTAACATATATGAAGTTGTAAGTATCATTAGATAGCAAGAAGATAGAGGTAAAGGAAACTAGATAAAATGTAGCTTTCTAAGTATAAAAGTGACCAGAGTTGCATTAAAGATGAAATGGTGTTTGCTTAGTGGCACAGGTTATAACAGTTACCAGCACCACTTTATTAGTGATTTCTTTCTCTTTTATCCACCTATAGCTTCTGAAATCTCTATTTGTAGCATTCTAGATCACATGCACCATGCATAGCACCACAACATAGAGAATCACAGGTCTCTTATTTTCTGTTTTTCTCTATTTCTGTTTTTTTATAATTTTAAAATTTTAAAATTTATATCTTTTTCTTTTGCTCACTATATGAGTTTTTATTGTTATTAAGGGCCAGATCTTAAAAAGGGGTCCTTACTGGACTGTTAAGCACCCCAGAATATTAAAACTCCATAATATTAGACTTATTTGGAGTTCTTGTGCTCAAAAAGGGGCAGTGTTACAGTTTCTTCTTTTATTTAGCATTTCCATTATATTTTCCTTTACTTTATGTTACTTACAATATAGTGACTCCAAAAAGCATTCCAATATCTAATTTAAATCCAGGACATGAAATGCTCTGCAAATACCTGTGGGAATTTTATTTTACTTTGATAAGACCAAATATAGTACTTACTCTTGGCTACCATTCAGCCCTTTGGTCATGTGGTTTGGCCCAGTGGCTGTGGAGATATAATCATTTGAAAACAAAGACTTCATTAAAATACTTTATGTACTTTTTATCTGAACACTATAATTATAATAAGAATATGATATATTTGATGTTGTTTGGTGATGCAAACAAAGGTATACATGTAAATGATGTATTTGAGCTTAAAAATGTTCTCATGCTCCTTAATTCCATACTCCAACCACCATGCAATCTCTCTCTGCTAATTAAAAAGTCAATATTCTTGCTTAGCTTGATGCTTGTTAATCTGCATGCTCTATAGCCACTGATCTTCATGTTGGCCTCTCTACTATATCCAGGCTTTACTCCCAAGAGTGTCCAGACTTGGAAAAATCATTTGATGGTTATTTCTCCAAGCTTTTTCCCACAAATATCTGCCATGCTATTTATCTTATTTCTTTTCATTAGGCAGATAATGCTGTTGAAATCACCAAAGCATTGTCCAACATCATTAATCAACCTCTCTATCCTAATACAGTCCATCAACACTTGAAAAAGAGTGGCATGAAAACTGTTTTCAAGCTAAAACAACCTTTTCTTTCAGTTAGACAATACAAAGCTCATTTTGATTTTACCTATGCACACAAGGATTGGATCATAGAGGACTGAAAGAAGGTGATATGATCTGATAAGACTAAAATCAATTGCCTGGGGTCAAATGGAAAGATGTGGATATGAAAAAAGCCCTTAGTAATAGATTGATGGAAGAAACTGGAGGTTCTTTAATGATATGGGGGTATATGACTTGACAAGGAATTGAATATGCCACCAGAATTAATGGTAGGATGGATGGAGATTTCTACCTTTAAATTTTGAAGAAAAAACTCCTGCAAGCCATGGAGTATCATAACCTTAATTCTTCTGATGTTATTTTTTAGCAGGACAATAACTTCAAGCATACCTCCAAAAAGGTCAAGAAGTGGCTAGAGGGGCTGGATTTTAGGGCCATGGTATGGCCTGCACAGTCTTCAGATCTCAACCTCATTGAACATTTCTGGTGGTATCTTAAGAGAAGGCATGCTAAGTATAAAAACCCCTCTAAGGAAAAGAAGGAGCTTTGGAATAGGATTGAAATAGAGTGGGAGAAGATACAAGTGGAGATGTGTCAGGTATTGATTGAAAGCATGCCTAGGAGGGTCAAAGCAGTCCTTAAAGCAAAGGGTGGCTATATTAAGTACCAATTATATCCTAATAATCAAAAGTACATAAAGTGTTCTAATAAAGTCTTTGTTTTCAAATGATTATATCTCCACAGCCACTGGGCCAAATCACATGACATAAGGGCTAAATGGTAGCCATAAGTAAGTACTATATTTGATCTTACCAAAGCAAAATAAAATTCCCACAGGTATTTGCAGGGTATTTTGCACCCTTGATTTAGATTTGACATTGGAATACTTTTTGGAGTCACTGTACTTCAGTATACCTTGATCTCCCTCAAGTACTCTTGATTACCTTGTATTATATGTTCTGGTGAATACCATCTTATTTGTGACTTCCTGTCAGCAGATACCCTTTGTTTACACTTGCAACATTTATTAACAAGCACTTTTTTGTCTTAGCAAGCTCTAGCATCCTTGCTTTGCCTTTATCCCTAATATAAGGCTCTCTGGTGCCATCCTGCATTTGCATTTATCTTTTATCCCAAGGCTAACCATTATCAAGCCTTATTCTAGACCTCCTTGACTTTAGGAACACATATCTAGAGGTCTATACTATTTTCTACCTGGGCCTACCATAATAGGAAGCAGTCAGTTCCCTAATATATGAAACACTTAGAACTTACCCTAACATATTATATATTATTGCCACTATCTTGCATTTTGCTAGTAATCCTAGCATGCCACATTGGAATGTTATAAAATGCATCTATAGGTATCTACTTGAAACAAGAAACCTACAACTCATATATGGTGATACTGTGATAATATTCCAGGGCTACACTAATGCAGATGAAAGTATGGCAGAGGACTACAGGGCCATGTCAGGGTATACTTTCTCTCTTGATCACTAAAAGTGAGTATGTTGCTGCAATACACTATCAAAAAGCCCTTTGGCTTTACTCCTTTATAAAAGAAGTCTTTGCTCAGAATAATAGTCCTCTCATGCTTCTTTCTGGCAATCATTTTACTATCATCCTTGCTAAATATCATTAATACCACATGTATACAAAGCACATAGACATCCATATTTACTTTATCTGCTGGGTCATTAATAATGGAAAAATATATCTTATATTGTGTTCTACAAATGGCATGGTAGCTAATATGTTTATCAAAGCACTTTTATCTTCAAAGATCAAGCACACATGCAGCCAAGAATGTAGCCTGCTCTGTCTCTTGTCAGTATTTACATATGTGATCTGCAGTACCACAATTTGTCATATTTCACACCATCAAGTTAATTCTGTTCTGTTTCTAATGCAACTTCAGTTGCTTTTACACTTATAAGCTACATGTTATCTAGTTTTCTTTATCTCTGTCCCTGTCTACCTAATAATACTTACAACTTTGATTACATTAACTCTATGCCCTTCCAATACAACTCTGTAGTTATTCCAACCTTACTTTCTATTCCTATTCCTTGTTTTTCCTTATTTCTTCCTGCCATCTTTCAGTTTCAGTCTGATATAACTTGACATTGTTATCTCTGACACTTTTATTCATATCTAAAATATAATAGCACCTGCCTTCACTTTCAAGGCAACTTCTGTCTCATTTTCTTTTTCTCCTTTGACAATCTGCTTTAAAGGTATAACTACTATGGTTCTGTATCTTGTACCCCAATTTGAACATTAAAATAACTTTGCATTCTCTTCTTTCATTTGAAATTTCCCTCTATTTCATGAACAGGTCCAATGTCTTTATACTTTTGAATTCAAGTGTTATATATCTAGCAAACATAATGGTCTCTAGCATGTGAGTGTGGGAACATTTGAGCATGTGATGCAATCTAGTTGCAGTAATGTGACTAGAGAGTATATAATCATGCAAACAAGCTTCCTATTTGTTATAATGTTTTTTTATTTAATTTTATTTTTACCATCTTTTCATTTTTCCTTTAACTTTTCACAAGTCACATTATGTGACCTTGGAAACCTTTATTATTTCACTATTTCACCTCTTCACCTCTTCACACAGTCATGGTCTAGACCAGTTTAGACTATAAAATTATATCTCATAAATAGTATATGTTACTTTAGTTAGATACTCCTCTTTTACCATTGGTTGGCTGACTGAGCAGTAGTTTAGGTTAGGCTGGACTTACATGGTCCATGCACTATTTTGTACAGTATATAAAGGCTTAGTTCACAGCCTTTTCCCAGTCTTGTGCACTTGAGCTTACTATTATGCTAGCCCTGGATAGAGTCAGGTGTAGACCTCAGAAGAGGAAACTGCAAGTGGGGTGAGCTCAATGAAGGGTCAGCTTGTGGACAAGGATGGTGTAACACAAGGATGACACTGACTGTTACTGTTACATATCTTGTGAAGCCACTATTTTCACATTATATGATTGTGAGAGATCTACTCCATTTCAGATAACCCTAGCCTGGGGTCTGACTATTTATGAGTATCTTATGGTCAGTGATTATGTAACTCAGGATCTGGGATCTTCCCAGGATCTGCCCAGAATTTTCTCTATCTAGATTTGAATGCTATATTCATGAATCTGACAGATCTCAGAGCTATATTTAGATCTCATCATATCTGTGGCAAAGATCTCCATCCTCATGTTCTTCCCTAATCTTCCATTATGAGCCTTCTCTTCTATTCCATTCCTATATCTTGATCCATGAGACCACTGCCTTACTCTACCCTTTGTTCCATGCATTTCCTTATTTAGATAATAAAAGGTCTTACTGCTATTGGTGGCCATAGATAGTACTCATCCTATAGTGGGGCTATGCCCCTAGTAAATATATATACAGGATGAGAAAGACTCAGGATTTTCCCAGTCTTGATTACCTGTTCATTACTCTCCTTATTCCCTTATACTCTAGTATGCAAGTGCTGTAGCCTTCAAGCCAGAGTTCTCTTTTCCTTATTAAGATTCACAAGCCTAGTTCAGGGCCACTAGAATAAAAGCTCCCTTGTTGGTTTAGTTAACTGTCACTTACCAGTCCATGTATTTGGATGCACTCTTTAGGTGCATAACAGAATAAGGCAGAAGTAGTGTAAGAAACATAAGAAAGAAAGTGTGTTACTTATATAAAGATAATAAGGTTCAGACTCAGTTGAACAAGTCAGAGTACATGACTAAAATAATTAAGTAATCTGTATGAAAACAAATGAAGTGCAATGGAAGTGGGTTATAAGTAATACCTGCTAACTAAAAGAATGTTCTGAAACAGAAGAAGTCTGAACATTCCAGAACACAACAAGAAAACATCAGAAATGTGTAAAGAGCAAAAGCTAGGATAAGGGAGAAAAAGAAAAGGGACCAATCATAACACCATCTTTTTTATGCTTCCTTTCTATTCCTTTTATATTCTCATGGCATGGGATTCTCTTTGTTATGCACCTCAAGAGTGCAATTCAAAACTGAACCACCAGTAAGTAATAAAGGCCCACAATAACAATGATATGAGCTTTTGAGACTAGAGCTCCTTGAAGCAGGAAGCTACCCACTCTGCCTTGATACTCAAGTTGACCTTGGTGGACACTCCTAAACTATCCTTGACTGCTGCTTGGGCTTTTATGCTAGTGGCCCAGAACTAGGTAAGAGGGAAAGGATGAGACCTGGGCTCTTGTGTAAACCAATAGCCAGCAGCACTGAGAGTTCAGCCTGTATAACCAGCCAAGAGGTCAAGAGAGCAAGACTGGGGAAATCCCAGCTTGCACCCCCTGCCTTATATATTGTAGAGATCTGTGCACAGACCAAGTACAGGAGGTCTACCCTAAAGTATGCTATCTATGGGCACCAATAGCTAAAGTAGCTCCTACCTCTAAATAGATAGATAAGAGATGACATGGGGCGGCAATGAGGAGTGAGGCAGTGGCCTCATGGATCAAGGGAAGGGAATGGAAGAGAAGCCACACCATAAGGATATGGGTGGAATGGAAGGTGGCACTGGTATTGATCTATAAATGCAGCATGGCTGCCTAGAGGCCGAGGAGATCCAATCTGGATCTTTGCCACAGATCAGATCCTAATCTAGATCGAGAGATCAGATATCATCAGAAGGATCTAGATCTCAACTGAGATCTGCCACATCATGTGACCAATACCTTATGCCAGAGAATACTCTGAAATAGGACTTAGCCTTAGCCTAGGGTTTCCTTGATAAGGCAACTCATTCACATGATCATGTGCTCCTGGCATATGACCAGTCACATCACATGCTCTACAGTTCCCATGGTCATGTGAGACTGTTGTGTTAGGCTGGAGCCATAACACTCCTAACTAGGCAAGTGAATGGATAAGTGGAAAACAGCAAGTAGACAAGCTAATATTACAAGAGATTAAGACTAGGAAATTCCCAAGTCTGCACCATCCTGTATATATTTACCAGGAACATAGCCCCATGTATAGAATGACTAATCTACTATCTATGGACACCAATAGCAGTAAGTACTCTTGCTAATAAATAAAAAAGCATGGGGCAAAGGGTAGAAGTGAGGCAGTGGCCTCATGGATCAAGAGTAATAGAAGAGAATTTACATCATGAGAATATGGGAGAATGGAAAGGAAGCATACTTATAAAGGTGGATATGAATATGGCCAGGCAGCCATAAGGCCATGGAGATCACCATCTAGATCTGTTAGATGAGATATCATTGTAATTAATCTAAATCTTATCTAAGATCTGCCACATCACATGACCAATACTTATATGCAGGAAATAACTCTGAAAGAACCAAACCCAAACCTAGAGTTATTCTTGTTTTGGCATATAAGTCTCATAATCATGTGATAAGATTGTCAGTGTTCTGCTGAGTGCATAACACTCTTCTATTTCAATCTTCTGATCCATAAGATCACTGCCTCATCTCTTAATATCCAATTCATGCCTTTTTCTCACTATTTATGGTTAAGTACTTACTGCCATTGGTGGCCATAGGTAGCAGTAGTTTAGAGCAGCCTCTCTGTACTTGGTCTGTATATAGCCACTAACAATATATAAGACAGGGAGTGCAAGCTGGGATTTCCCTAGTCTTGCTCTTTTGACCTTTTTACTAGTTATAAGGAATTAGCTGTGACCTCTTGGTCCTTATATAGCCTTCTCTGGTGTAGGTTTACACAAGAGAAGAACTTATTCTTCTTTTTATCTAGTTTAAGACCACTAGCACAAAAGTCTCTCCAGTAGCAGGAGTATAAGCATGAGTTAGAAGCATCCACCAAGGTATATGAGCACAAGTCAATAGGTAGTTGCCCTATTTCACCAAGTCTCTATAACTTACTTTAACCCTTTAACTCTTTTCTACTCCCTTTAAAATTTGGGGCATTTGGGCTTGTATAAAGGTGCACCACATAAGGTAAAGCCAAGCCCCATCGATTAACCACTCCAGACCTTTCTAAAGTACCTCTGAAGTACATCCTAGTTTAACATAATGTCAATATGTATCTATTCATATGATTTCCCCTAGTTACTATCTCATGTATGAATTTCATCACTATATTCTGTTAGGGGACCAAACTCAAAAGAAGAGACAACCTTGAGGAGTATCCATACAAAAAAGAAAAGACAACAATACAACAAGTACTCTAGACTAGGAAAACCCAGTTTATATCCTTGCCCTTATATATTGCTAACTAGAGTGCATAAACCAGGCCATAAGGCCTACATGAGGTAGCTAACCTAATGCTAAGGAATCAGGGCATGAGGTAAAAGATCTAGCATAATGAAATAAGAGAAATAAAGACTGATGTGATATAAGTAAAGGAAATTTGTAACATATTTCAGTAAATGTTAGTCTTGCTATTTTATAAACCCTATTATAGCCTTATTCATAGGTATATTAGGACTTGTATATAAAATATATATTCTTAGTTCTAAGCACCTCAGTCTATTGCCTCACATACAACTAAAATAAGCTCTTTTCCTTCTTTTTACCTTATTCATGCTTACTTATATATAACCATCTTGATAGCTACACAAAATTAGTCTATTGTCTTACACATAACTGAGATATCTTTAGTAGATTGCTCTTTTATCAATCTTAATCTGTGAATAACTGAAAGATTTGTTGAAAGAGATATTGTTATGTGCTCAGCAAACACTAATGATTTCCTTATGTGACCATGGAACTTACTTGCTGAAACAAGATAAACCCTAGGCTAGGTTTGATTTATTATATCAGAGTATTCCTTACTTATGGAATAGTCACATGATTGTAACTGGATCTCAGATAAGATCTTAAATCAATACCAATAATATCTGATCTTATGAATATAGATTAGAATAATATCTATGGCAGAGATCTAGATAGATCTCTTCAGCCTCAAAGTGGCCATGCCTTTATCATATCCACTTTCCCTGAGCTTTCCTTCTATTCTCCCATATTCTTATGATATGGTTCTCTTCTAATATCCTTGATCTATGAGACCACTGCCTTATTCTTACTTATTGTCTTATGCTCTATTTCTTATTTAAATGGTAAGAGTGATTACTGCTATTGATGCACATAGATAGTAGATTACTTATCCTGTACTAAGGCTATGCCACCTGGTAATATATATATAGGGTGGGCAAGTACTGGAGTCTCTCCAGTCTTGATCACTTGTATCATAACTCCCCTTATAGTCTGAGTACTTCAGTATTAGCTTGAGCTACTCCTTGCTTCTCTTCTTTCTCCTTCAAGACTTACAAGCCTAATTTGGGGCCACTAGAATAAAAGCTCTCTTGTTGTTTGATCAGCCTGTCACCTACTAGTTCATATTGGTATTTGAACTGCATTCAGCATGGTGCATAACAGATATTGTTATGGTTCCAACCTAATACAATGGTCTCACATGACTGTGAGAACTGTAGAGCATGTAATGTGACTGGTCATGTGCCAGAAGCATGTGATTGTGTGAACAAGTAGCCTAATCAAGGAAACCCTAGGCTAAAATCTAAGTCCTATTCAGAGTTTCCACACATAGGTATCAGATCACTGATGTGGCAGATCTCAGATGAGATCAAGATCAGCAGATCTATGGCAGAGATCTAGATAGATCTCCTCAGCCTTATGGCAGCCATGCCTGATTCATATTCATAAGCCCTTGCACCATTCCTTCTATTCTCCCATATCCTCATGGTGTGGCTTCTCCTCTCTATCCCTTATTTGCAAGGCCACTGCCTCACTCCTACCTCATGCCCCATGCATGTCTTATTATATCTATACTTAGAGTCTAGAGCTACTTATGCTATTGGTGACCATAAATAGCACACATTAGGGTAGGCTCCTAGTAGATGGTCTATGTGCAGACCCTTGCAATATATAAGGCTGGGAGTGCAGACTGGGGAAACCCAGCTTTTCTCTCTTGAATCCTAGGCTTCTCTGCTTATACTCTTGATCTCAGTGCCTGATCCCCAAGGGGAAGGTCCCCATTGAGCTTTTATAAGGCACCAGACCCACAGGGTTTATACCAGGAGTAATGACTCATCAAGAAAAGCCTAGTTAGGGGCCATTAGCACAAAAGCCTTATTAGTTCTCAAGGCATAGGAAGGAGCATCCCCCAGGAAGACACAAGTATCAAGGCAGGATGGGTAGTTACCCATTACAGATATTGTCCAGAAATTAAATTAACTATGAGAACCTCAGTGAATGTCAAGCTACTGATATTAGGGTAACTACCTATAAGAACTATAGTAGTTTAGTATAGTAGAAATGCCTATAAAAATAGAGCTTACCCTTAGTAGATGTCAAGCTACTGAGGAACATAAACTAGAAAATGGTACCAAGTGTATGCTCTAAGCTTATGTAACTATTGCCAAAAATGGAAGTCTAAAGCGTGCTGGTCAAGTTTACACGAGATTGTCAAAAGAAATTACTTTTTGCCTTGTTGCACAGCAGGTTGCGGAATATCGGACACATAAACCGTAATTTGTTTTTAATTACGGATATCTGAAACATGCGCGCCCACCGTTGGTGAAAGACGTCAAACAGCTCGGCTGAGAAAGGTTATACTCGTCAGACAGTCACACTGCGATCGCATGAGTCAATGTTTGATATTGAGCGTCCAAACCTAAGAGTAGAAAGGAAGTGAAATGTACTCACTGCCGTGGAATCAAGCGCGGATCGCCTCGTAGATGGAAACAAACCAAACATCAGAGCGCACGATGATCAGCATGCTAATTGCAAAAAGGCCGGGTAACTACACCCCACCCCATTGTAAGATGTAGTGCCACTTGCAGAACAGCACCGTCGATTGGATCCGAGTCGTGAGATGCTCATAGGTTCGGGAATCTACTGGTGTGTGGGAGTATCTTCCAGACTGCCTGGGTATCACATCATGTCAGCCGCCTTGGAGCGGATCAAGGGAGAATGCTCGCTGTGATTCTCATTTACTTTGCATTTCTTCAACTGCTAGGACCCGAATACTGAGCCATTAGCTCACATGCCAAGCTCATAGGTTATCGGATGGTTCGTATTCACGCACGTTGCATTTCAACTCTCGTCATGTTGTCATCAAGGCACCGCTTTCCTACTAGTTTCTCATGGTGGGTGGCTGGTATCTCTGTTAAGCCTATGAGAGCGAGATGGACCTGATCCTAGTCGTCGTGCCCATTTGTTTTCGAACATTACAGTGACGATCGATTGTCGCACGATATGCTCGGCTAGAAACACCACGCACGAGGCCCAGTATTTCATACTATGCCCTTTCCCCTTGTACCTTTGCTGTGACCGAATAACAAATAGTTGCACCCGGGCCCGTCGTGTTGAACAACGTGTGCTAGGGAGCAGGTTGTGTGAAGGGAGATACGGCAGACGGCCCTCCGCGCTGCATAAGGGGGTCAGTCATGAACAACTTACCTATCAGCAAATCAGTACCCTAACGTCTCTCAAACAGCTTGATCCATAAACACTTACTAATAGAAAAGACGTACATCCGCCTCTCTACCCTTCTTCCCGTCGCCGCTCTCGCTGCAGTTGTTGCTGCAGCACCCAGTGACCTCGCAATTCGTAATGAAGGTTCCTCCGAATGCGACACTGGCTCGATCCAGTGCTGTGATAATACCTACACCGTGAAGATTCGATCTCACCATACCTTTGCGCGTTTGCTGATGATGGCTTGCAATGTAGCAAACCGACCCGACGGTTACACAACTCCTTGGACTGCTTGGCATCGTTCTTCCCCACACACAGAGCGGGTTGATCAACGTTGGCTGCTCTCCCATCAACCTCATCCTGTGAGAAACCAACAGGAGTGGCTGTGGTTTTGTCCTAGTCGATTTCGGTATTGCTTATTGAGTTATGTTACTGCGACCTGAATAAATGAGTCGCTCGTTGGTGTATGTGTTGGATTGCAGGATGCTTGTAGTCACTAAGTATCCTAAGGTAACTAATGTAGCAACTAGCTTATGTAATCGGTAATGCGTAGGTAGTCCAACAATTCTAACAGTATGTCCATGAAATTATCCCTCAATCCGATCACGTTTTAATAGCACGAGCAAGCAAGTGATTAAGCCCGTAGGTCCAACGTCGCTGTGAAAAACGACGACGCACCAGTTGAATGTGGCCAAAGCTTGTCAGCAGGCTGGAGAAGTAGAGTGTGCCAGCCACAGAGTTTAGTTGCCGCGGTATGAAAGTATCCTATTGGCTGCTCACCAGTTATATTGCGCTTAGTCAGCAACGGGGCCTTAATGATTGGCTCATACAAGTGACACGTTTGTCTGCCCAAGCGTTCAACCTGCAAGATTTCAAGCTTCTTGCCATCTCGTGGGACACTTCTCATTCACAAATATATTCTCTTCTCTGTTCCTAGACGATGCCGAGGAGAAACTGTGGTGAAGCACCAAGTTGGGCAGTTTCCTTTGTGGTCTGGGAACGCGTGCTCAAGGTCGGCATGCACGCTGCGAAAACTCCAAACCTCTTCAATGTTCTGAAAATTGGGCGTCTCCATGTGATCCATCCTGGATTCCGTCCCAGCAGATAGATACTTCCGTTTCCAGTGCGGCATGCATTGGAACCAGGGAGCGCGGTGTTTGACCTTGTCCAGCTATCATTGGCCGTGGGGTGGACCAATGGCGTCAAGCAGCCCTCTTTGTTATCCTGTATTGCCGTGGAATCAATCAATCAACACGCCTATGCCCCGTGTCTACCGAGTCCCTTGCATCCGGACCCGAGCTAACGCCGCAAATCTCATCCACAGATCACTTTTTCTTGCGCTCACGCAGGCCTAGCTTTTATTCCATCCGTTTTCTCATTCAGGCACTGATATCCCTGCTTCTTATGATAGACAGTCATTCATTTCGTATTCTTCGTTAACCCCTGGGGGGACAACAGAGCCCGGCCCGGCCACCTCGTTATGGTTTCGCTAGTCCAAGCGCCAATGAGTGGTTACGTTTCATACGTCTACTAGAGAATACCGCCCGGAGGTATGACATATCTGTTCCTTTTTTACACTGGGACCCTTCCGTGGCGGAATGACAAGCAGGTACGTGCGACTCCTGCAGACTGCGGATGTGGGTGGAGAAAGTAGGCTGTGTGGAAAGGGGTGGGGTGGGGTGGGAGAGGGAGAGGGAGAGGGAGAGGGAGAGGCCCTGCTCTCCGCATAAAAAGGTGAATGGCAGAGTAATGTAACACCAGCAAAAGAGCATCCCATCGCCTCTCGAGCAACTCAACTCATGTACATCCGCTTCTCTGCCCTTCTTCCCGTCGTTGCGCTCGCCGCAGTCGTCGCCGCTGCACCCAGCGAACTCGTAGCTCGTAATGGCGGTTCCTCCGAATGCGACACTGGTTCGATCCAGTGCTGCGCCAATACCTACACTGTGAGGTTTCGATCTCACCATACCTTTGCACATTGCTGATGATGGTTTGCAATGTAGCAAACAGACCCGACGGTCACGCAACTCCTTGGACTGCTTGGCATCGTTCTTCCTGACATCGCGGGTCTCGTCGGGCTCGGGTGCACCCCAATCACGGTTGTCGGTACTGGTAGCGGTGCTACGTGCACCCAACAGCCTGTCTGCTGCAACGGCAACACTTATGTAACTCGGTCCTGTTCTCTGGAGTACGAGCGATGCTGACTGTTCCCCCCACCCACACAGGACGGGTTGATCAACGTTGGCTGCTCCCCCATCAATCTCAACCTCTAAGAAGTCGACAGAAGTAGTAGTGACCTTGTTGAACCGTTTTCTGTATTCCTATGTATCTAGGGGGTCATTGCGTTGCAAGTTGAATGAAAGGTTGTTTGATTGGTGTTAGAATAATGTCTGAAAGATCTGCACCAATGAGCAGGTTACTTGAATCTTGTGGAAGAACATCGTTAAGCGAGGGTTAGACCAGTTGCATATGTGGTGCATTAAAGTGGGGATGCACGAAATGATCGAGCCTCCTAACTGGCTTTTTACGAAAAGGTCATTTGAAAGTGTGATAGGATGGGTGCATATTCATTTTATTAGATAAGTGTTTTTATTATATGGCAACTGACAAGCTCCAGTCCTACAGTGAGCAACAAAACTGTTGCAACATTTGACCTCAATGCAACGTGTGAAGTGTACCACACTCATGTGTGAATTTCACTTTGCTTTGCTGAGACCAAATATAGTAGTTTCTCTTGGCTACAACAAATTCACGGGCTCATGAGATATGCTGCAATTAATCAAGGATACTCATTGCAATAGTTTTATTGCTAACAAAAAAATATGTGAAATTGACATATTCTCACTTTACTTTCACTATTACCATTATAAAATCCCTTTTTACTGTGCAAATTACTCCTATTACCTTTTTTCAAGAATTAAGTTAATTTACTCACTAGATTTCAAGCTCTACCAGCCTTAATTACTCTACTATCAGTAGAATATATTACAAATATCTTTCCAACCTTCTCAAGGTTACTTGTAAACATTGTTATGTTTCTTCTCTTTTCTCTTTTCTTTGCTTGTCTTAGCTTCTGACTTTGTGCACTTGGTACTTTCTTGTTATATTCTGAAATTTTCAAACTTCTTTTGTTCCAGAACATTCCTTGACTTGACATCTATTACTTATAGTCTACTATTCTTACATTTCATTCATTTCCACACAAATCACTTAGTTATTACTTGTTATTGTCTCTGACTTATTCACCTGAGTTCAAACTCTATTACTTGTATTATAAAGGTAGTATACTTTGTCTTCTTGCTTCTTACACTACTTCTACCTTGAACTATCATCTTGTATCTTGTGTTCTAATGCTACATTGAGAGACCTTGAGCAACTACACCTATGTCCTTAGTATGTGCTCTATTGCTGCTAAGACTACTGCTAAAGCCTAATCTTTGAGCTAGAGGCTAGAGGAACTAGGCAAGAAGAATTGGGTCAAGGAACTTGTGAAAACCTTAGAGATTCAAGTGCACAAGACTGAAGAACTCCAGCTTGGACTTGCTCTCCTTTTATACTATTGCATTATGAACACAGATCAGAGGAGTGTGCCCTGCTGTATAGTAGTGTATAGTAAGCTATCCAATGGCAGAAAAAGAGTAAAAGTCTATAAATACATGAGGAGTACAGGTGGTATGAGATTATAGGCTAGATCAACCTGGACCAGTGAAATGTGAAGTGATAAGAGGTAAAAGTATGACAGGGTAAAGATATTATATTCTATGCCACAAATTGTACTCCATTCCATCTCCAGTGCAACTCTGGTTGCCTTTTATTTATTAGCTATGTGTTATTTAGTTTCTCTTACCTCTGTTGTCACAGTTTGCACTATCTTTCACTTTAGCATTAGCTTCTCTTTTATTCTTGTTAATTTACTATAGTTACATTGTATTGGTTTGTGTACAGTAGTTATAATAAAGTATCATTTTAGACTTGACCACTTGTAATATTAGCCTTTCTTGGCTTATCTTTGTGATTTCTTTAGTCTCAAGTACTTTCAAGTATTCCTTTTCTCTTGCCTGGCCCAGTTTAGATGTTAGGCAGTGTTCTGCCCTTGTTTGTCTCCTTATTGCTTTCATTGTCAAGCTAACATCATAATATCTGTCTTTTTTATCTAATGACACTTACAACTTCATAGTTATTCTGATCTTACTTCCTGTTCCTGTTCCTTTTTTTCCTCACCTGTTTCTATCATTCTTCAGTTTTATCTTGACATGACATTATCAATGTTATTTCTGATATCTTCATTTATATCCAGGTTATATTTATTATGCACCTAACTGGTGCTTCTATACATGATATGAACTGGCATGTGACAGCAACAACAACAACAACAAGAGGGCTTTTGAACTAGTGGCTCTTAACTAGGCTTGTGAGTTAAGACAAGGAATAAGGGATCTCTCCAGCTTGATGTGCACTAATTCTAATGCACTGAAGAGTATAAGAGAAGAGGAGCAAAGATATAAGAGGTCAAGACTGAGAAAACCCCAAGTCTTTCCCTACCCCTTATCTATTAGTGATAGGTATGCACTGACCAAGTACATAAATAGTAACTACTATTTATGAACCAATAGCAGTAAGTACACAGAACTAATAAATAAAAAAGCATGAGATAGAGGGTAAGGATAAGGCAGTGGCCTTATATATCAAGAAAGATAGAAAAGAAAAGAACCATATTATGAGAATGTGGGAGAATAGAAGGAAAGCATATAGCAAAGGCAGATATGAATGTGGCCAGGTAGCCATAAGGCTGAGAAGATCCCCATTTGAATCTTTGCCACAGATTGATCTCAATCTAGATCTCATCTAAGATCTAACACTTTATATGACCAATACTTATACATAGGGAAATACTCTAAATAGAATCAAATCTATGCCTAGAGTTAACCTTGTTTAGACAAGTGAGTCTTATGGTCATGTGACAAGACTATTAGTATTCTGCTAAGCACATAACAATATTGGAACCTAACTTTACTTTTAAGACAACTCCTGTTTTATCTTCTTTTTTTCTTTAGATAATTCACTCATCTGAGATATAAGTACTATAGCTCTATATCTTGTACTTCAGTTTGAATATTAACTTAACCAAGCATTTTCTCCTACTATTCTGTATCCTCTCTCTATCTTGTAAGTAGACTCTCTGCCCTCATATCTCTGTACTCAAGTCTTTATGACTTACTCCAATCCTTCAACCCTTTCTGTCCCCTTCTAAAATTCAGGGCACTAGAACTAGTGCAAAGGTGTACCACATAAGATGAAGCCAAGCCTGTTATAATGTTTTTTTTTTTTTTTTTTTTTTTTTTTTTTTTTTTTTTTTTTTTTTTTTTTTTTTTTTTTTTTTTTTCATTTTTACCATCTTTTCACTTTTCTTTTGACTCTTCACATATTACATCATGTGACCCTGAGAACCCATACTCTTTCACTTCTTTCACATTTCACATTTTTATCTCTTTATATTTCACAGTCTAGGCTGATCTAGACTATAATATTATGCCTTATGATTAGTACATGTTATTCTTAGTCAGATGCTCCTCTTTTGCCATTGGTTGGCTGACTGAGCAATACTTTAGGGTAGGTCAGATTACTTGGTCTGTGTGCATTTTTATACAATATATAAAGGCTTAGTCCATAGCCTGGGTTTTTCCCAGTCTTATGCACTTGAGCTTATACTTTATACAAGTTACTTGATTTCCATACTTTCTCTTGCCTAGTTCTAGTTGACCTAGTCAAAGTCAACTCTAGTTGTTTAGGGCACCCTCTAGAGTTAGATTACAGCCACCAAGTTCCAGTTCAACACATTGCCCATGCATTTCAAAGCCCCATTTGTTATGATCTTACTGAACATGATGGTTCATAGCACATGACCATAAGAACTATTGAGCATGTAATGCAAATGGTTGCATAGTTATGTGACCAGGAGCATGTGATCATGTGAATGAGTTGCCTATCAAGGATAACCCTAGGCTAGATCTAAGTCTTATTCAAAGTACCCATGTGCAGGTATCAGATTACTGATGTGGCAGATCTTAGATGAGATCAAGATCCAGGGTCTGATGATATCTCCTTGAAGATTAGGATCTGATCTGTGGCAGAGATCTGATGGATCTCCTAGGCCTTATGATGGCCATGCCTTATTCATATCTGTGAGCCTGTGCACTTTCCTTCCATTCTACCCACTCTTCTCCCTTATCTGATCTGTGAGGCCCTTGCCTCACTCTTACCTCATGCCCCATGCAATCCTTACTATATTTATATTAGGTTCTAGAGCTACTTAGGCTATTGGTGGCCATAGATAACTACTTTAGGGTAGACTCCCTGTACTTGGTCCATATGTAGATGTTAGCAATATATAAGGCAGGGAGTGCAAGCTGGGGAAACCCAGTCTTGCCCTCTTGGATTCTAGGCTTACTGCTTTTACTCTTGATCTCACTGCCAACCCCAAGGGGGGGTCCCCTCTGAGCACTTATGAGGTATTGGCCCATAGGATTTATACCAGGAGCCCAGAACTCATCTGTTTTCTATTGCCTGGTTAGGGGCCACCAGCATAAAAGCCTCATCAGTTCTCCAGGAAGGATAGGAGCACCCACCAGGAAGAATCAAGTATCAAGGCAAGGGTGGAAAGATCCTGCTTCACCATTTGACTATTTCTTTGGAGCATTTCAGAGAAGATCTGAAGTGTGCCCTAATATTTAACAGAAGAGGTGAATAGGTGACAAGGTGAAGGGGTAATAGGGTTGCATGATGTGATTATGTGAAGAATCCAAGGGAATTGCAAAGAGGTAAAAAATAGAATGAAAAAGAAAAAGTGCATTATAATATCTGGTGAATTTACTCTTGTTTGCAATTTCTTATTAGCAGACTCTTTTATTCTCTATTTTATCAAGTGCTAGTATTTTTGCTTTATCTCCATCACTCAACTGTGAGACTTATAATACTGTTCCATGTTTATACAATATGTTATGCTAGGCCTGGGTAGGAACTAACATAGACCTTAAGACTAGGGTTAAGAGATAGGCTCAACAATGTTAGCCTAGGGTCTAGAATAATGGTGCAAGTGTGGGATGGCACCAGATTTTCCTTAGTGAAGTTGGAGACAAAATGAGAACACTAGAACTTGCTAAGGACTAAGGTAAGTCTTGCTAACTAAGTATTGCAAGGAGGATTTAGGGATGTTTAGAGAAGAATGAGGTAAAATAAGGCAGAAGTAGCATAAGGAACATAAGAAATGAAGTACACTACTTATACTTAAGAGAGGCAAGGTTCAGACTTAGTTGAATAAGTCAGAGCTAATGATTATGGCTAAGTAAGTGATCCATATGGAAACAGATAGAATGTGGAAGAAGCAGGCCATGAGTAATGGCTGTTGACTAAAGGAATGTTCTGAAATAAAGAAGCCTAAAAGTTTCAGAATGTAATAAGGAAGTATGTAAAGCAAGGGTAGAAACTGTTATGTATCCTTAGAGTACATGTTCAAATCCTCAGCACTGGTGAGTGGTGAAGGCCCATGGCAATGACAATATGAGCTTTTAAGACTAGAGCTCCTAACTAGGCAAAGGAAAGGATTTGAGTGGAATCACCCATGTAGACAAGTTAATGTTACAAGAGAATTAGACTGGGGAAACCCCAAGTCCATATTATCCTATATATATATTGCCAAAGGGTACAGCCCCATATACAGGATGACTAATCTACTATCTATGGCCACCAATAGCAGTAAAGACTCTTGCTGATAAATAAGAAGCATAGGATGGAGGATAATAAGTAAGGCAATAACCTTGCAGATCAGGAATATAGAAGAGTATCACACCATATGGATGTGGGAGAATGGAAGGGAAGCATACTTATAAAGGCAGATATGAATATGGCCAGATCATTATGAGGCCAAGGAGATCACCATCTAGATCTCTGCCACAGATTGATCCTAATCTAGATCTGTTAGATCAGATATCATTGTAATCAATCTAGATCCCATCTAAGATCTGCCATATCACATGACCAATACTTATTGTTATGCAACTAAGCAGACACAATGGTCTTAAGCACATGACCATGGGAACTGTTGAGCATGTGATGCAAATGGTTGCATAGTCATGTGACCAGGAGCACATAATCATGCAAATAAGTAACCTTATAAGAATAACTCTAGGCTAAGGCTAAGTTCTTTATATCAGAGTATTCCTCTGCACCAGATATCAGTCACATGATATGGCAGATCTCAGATGAGATCCAGATACAGTCTCCAATAATATCTGATCTTAGAATCTAAATTAGAATCTGCATCTGTGGCAGAGATCCAGATTGGATCTCCTTGATTTTATGGTGACCATGCCCCTTTTATATCTAAGAACCAGTGCATTTCCATTCTCCCACATCCTTATGGTGTGGCTTCTCTTCCATACTATCCCTTGATTTATGAGGCCATCACCTCACTTCTCATTGCTGCCCCATGCTTTCTCCTTCCCTTTCTAATAAGAGTTAGTTATGCTATTGGTGTTCATAGATAGTGTAGTCTAGGGTAGGCCTCCTGTACTTGGTCTGTGTGCAAGCACTGGCAATATATAAGGCAGGGGGTGCAAGCTGGGAGTTCTTAGTCTTGCTCTTTTAACCTCTTGGCTAGTTATACAGGGTAGTTCTTACTAGTGCTGCTGGCTACTGGTTTATACAAGAGTAGTGATCTCATCTTCTCTTATTTGCCTAGTTAGAGGCCACTAGCTAAAAGTCTTACCAGAATTCCAGGATAGGATTAGGAGTATTCACCAAGGAGTATATCAAGTATTAAGAATAGGACAGCAAAAAGCCATAATACTTATATGCAGGAAATACTCTGATAAAAACCAAATCTAAACCTAGGGTTATCCTTGTTTTGGCATTGAAGTCTCATGATCACGTGACAAAATTATCAGTGTTCTGCTGAGCACATAACAGAAGCTAGGATGAAAGAAAAAAAAAGGGACCAATCTTAACATTATTCTCTTAGTATATTTAATGACCCAGTTAAACAATTTAACAATTAAAAGGAGAGAGTGGGAGATCCAGTGATATTGGCCCAGCCAATGGAATTGATGACATTATTATTATTATTATTATCAGTGTAACATAAGGGTGAAGAGGGTAGGAGAGATAGAGGAACATGGTGGTAGAAACCATGGGACCAATGAAAGTGAGAAGAACTGCAAGAGGAACTGTGAGAGGATTGGAATTGGAGGAGAATAAGAAGAAGGGGGGGAATTTATAAGATAAAGGGTGGTAAAGAGGGCAGTAAGCTTGGTTATGGCCAGGTTATCAATAGAGGCAGTGTGGACATTAGTAGACTGCATAGTCAATATAGTGGTATTCAAGTATGTGGCATTGAAAGTAGCCATTACAGTAGCAGAGGTAAGAGAAGGAGAGGGAAGTGCAACCATGGTGACCTATTCACCAGTGTTTAACTCAGATAAGTGTGGTAATCTCCTTGGAAAAGAGGGGAGAGAAGGATGCAGAGGGAAAAGAGGGCTCAGTAGAAGTGGCATTGACATGAAAAGTGGAGGATTTATATTCAAAGCAGTTGACATTGGTGAGAAAATCGCTATTATAACTCTGGATTTCAGAGGCTACATCTAGATGCTAAAAAGAGAGGAGAAATATAAAGATGAACTCCTAAAAAGGCTCTGAAGAGGAGCAACTGAAGAGAGAAGTAATAAGAAGGACTCAGAAGAGACTTGAGGCTTATGCAACTATGGGCTAAGCTCTGAAAGGGCTAAGATCCAAAAAAGTACAAACTGCAAAGTACAAAGTGATTAAGTCTGGAGAGACTTGACCATCTATACCTGTTTCTTATATATTACCAGGATTAGTACACAGACCATGTACAGTAAGCCTATCCTAGAGTACTACTATTTATGAATACCAATAGTAGTAAGAATATAAATATACTATTAAATAAGAATGGGAAAAGCATGGAGCAGATATGAAGAAGTAAGGCAGTGGCCTTATAAATCAAGAAATAGAAATGAAAGAGAAGAGAAGACTTGTAATGAAAAAACAGGATCTTACATAAGAATGGAGATATCTGCCATATATGTAATGAGATTATAGATGCTGATTCAAGATCTAGATAGGAAATATTCAGGACAGATACTAGGAAGATCCCAGATCTCCTAGTTATGTAACCACTAACCATAAAGATACTTGTAAAGATCTGACCATAGGCTAGAGTTATTCAATAAGGAGTAGTTCTCTTATAATCACATGAAGTGAAAGAGTAGTTGTATATAGATGCATAACATTCACCAAATTCCAGCTAATAAGTGAGGTTATTGAGAATAAAGAATATTTGATGGTAAATGGCATTCAAGTCTATTTATACTGTGTTAGTGTTTGCTTCAGCAGAATGGTGAAGGAGAGTGAAAGTAAGATGGATGCATTTGATCTGATGGAACAACATATAAAGGGTCCAGAGAGGGGAATTTATATCTAGGTGCAAGCCAATGGAAAAAAAGAGTCACAAGTTGAAGGTAAAAAAATGGGCTAAGATGGAGTATTCTGGAAAGCAATCTCCAGAGTGAAGAACATAAGTGGTAATAAGAAGGTCCACTGTAGTAACTGTATATGTGGGGATAACAGGTTAAAGGACTGGAAGAGGAACAAAGATGTGGCTAAACTAGATTTTTATGAAAGTCATGGGTTCTGGATCAGAGGTGAAATAAAGGGAAGAGATTATGAGGTCACTAGTATGTAAAGATTCTATAAAAAAGGCTTGAGAAGAGAATACAGGGGAGAAATCAGCAGAAATATCTATAGTATTAGGGAAAACAATATGGGCATAGATGGGAAATGGCTATTATAAAGTAGTGGTAATTGTGATTGAAACAGAGATACTGGGGGTGGCTGGTGCAGAATCTCTTATGCTAGGCCCTGGTAGGGACTAATGTAGACCTTATAAACTAGGGCTAGGAAAAGGCTCAATAGTGGTTAGCTTAAGGACTAAGGTGGTAATGCAAATGCAGAATGGCACCAGGATCCTACAGTGAAGATTGAGAATAAGACTAGGATACTTGAGGACTAGTCAAGAACTAAGGTGATGCTTGCCAATAAAGGTTGCAAGTTGGACTCACTAAAAAGGATAAACTGAGGGTTCCAACAATGTCTGAGAGGATGAAGTGAAATGAAGTAATTTTAAGGCAGAAGTAGCATAAGGAACATGGAGAGGAAAGTATGCTACTTATACTATAGTGAATAAGGTTGGGACTCAGTTAAATGAGTTAAAAGAAATGACTAAGTGTATCTAAGTAATTCATGTGGAAATAAATGGAATATAATGAAAGCTGAGTATGAGTAATATCTGCTGACTGAGAAGAATGTTCTGGAGCTGAAGAAGTCTGAAGGTTCCAGAATGCAGCAAGAAAGCATCAAAGATGTGCAAAGTCCAAAGTTGGAATAAAAGAAAAGAAAAAATAAATGGACTAATCATAATAGACTATCTCTTTGTCTTCTTCCCCCTTGTTATTGATAGCCTTGTCTTCCTCAATATTAAAATCAGTATTTCCCCCTATCCCTTTGTTTTATTGCAGTTGGCATCCAGCAAGGCTATGGTGTTTCCATGGAAATAGATTGTTAAGATGTTTATCCTTCCTGTCTACTACTCACTTGCTACAACTATGGTAAGGTGGGCCATATTTCTAGGGTCTGCATAGCCCCTTGCAACCCAGCTAGAACAATAACACCCTCTTATGTTACTCCAAGGTTGCAGCAATAGCAGCAGTGGTAACAACAAGTTCAGTCTGTTATATTTGAAGAATTTGTTATGCACTTAGCAAACACTAATGGTTTAACTCATGTGACCATGGAACTCACTTGCCTAAACAAGATAAACCCTAGGCTTAGGTTTGATTTATTATTTAAAGTTGTTCTTGCTTATGAGTTAGTCATGTGATTGTGGCTAGATCTCAGATAAGATCTTAAATTGATACTAATGATATCTGATCTAACAAATCTAGATTAGGATTGTATCTGTGGCAAAGATCTAGATAGATCTTCTTGGCCTTATGGTGGTCATGCCATATTTATATCTGCTGACCCTAAGCACATCTTCCATTCTTCCACATCCTTATGGTATGGTTTTCTTTTCTATCCCTTGATCCATAAGGCCACTGCCTTATTCCTTACTCATTCACCCTATGCCCAATTTCCCTATTTAGAATGTATAAGTGATTACTGCTATTGATTTACATAGATGGTAGAATACTTATCCTGTGTAAAGGCTATGTCTCCTGGCAATATATATACTGAAACGGATAACTATCCGTTGTCTCGATACTCGAACTCTCCTTGGTGGACGCTCCTTCTATGAACTATCTTGTGTAGCTTTTGTGCTAGTTGCTACAAACTAGGCGACCTTGGGTGAGACCCTGGGCTCTTGTATAAACCGGTCGCCAGACAGCGGGTGAGAGCTTCAAGTGGATTCCCTTCTTGGGAACGGACGAGAGATCACTGCTGTAGATCTAGCTGAATGGTCAAGAGAGCAAGACTGGGGAAACCCCAGCTTGCACCCCCTGCCTTATATATTGGCAGTGTCCGCGCACGGACCATGGACAGGGAGTCTACCCTAAAGTGTGCTATCTATGTGAACCAATAGCGTAAAGGGAGTTC
>JBBPJW010000178.1:0-49333 GCA_038088935.1 Pulveroboletus aff. viridisquamosus
AGCAGTACCATGAGGATACTGCCAGGCATGATGTCATGGTCTAGGCTGTGAAATGTGAAGGAGTGAAGATGTGAAAGAGTGAAAATGTGAAGATGTGACAATGTGAAAAGGTGAAGAGGTGAAGAAGTGAAGAGTAAAGGTGTCCCACGGTCACGTGATGTGAAAAGTGAAAAATGATTATAACAGGAATTGGATCCAGAATATGGAATATAACATTAAGCTCAAGTGCACAAGACTGGAAAAACCCAGGCTGTGGACTGAGCCTTTATATATTTTACAAAAGTGCATACAGACCATGTGAGTCTGGCCTACCCTTAACTATTGCTTAGTCAGCCATCCAATGACAGATAAGGAGCATCTGACTAAAAAAACATGTGCTAGCCATAAGACATGACATTACTGTTATTTATCTATATGCAACTATACTTTTACTTTATGTGATCATGGGAGAACTACTCCTTATGGGTGGCTCTAGCTTATGGTCAGATCTATATAAGTATCTTTATGGTCAGTGGTTATATGACTAAAAAGATCAGGAATCTTCCCAGTATCTTTCCTATTTAAATCTCAATGCTATTTTCACGGATTTGACAGATTTTGAATCTGCATCTATGATCTTATCACATCTGTGGCAGAGATCTTCATCCTCATATAAAACCCTGATTTTCCATTACAAGTCTTTTCTTTTCTTCTTTTCCATTCCCTTGATCCATGAGGTCACTGCCTTACTCCTTTATATTCACTTCATGCTTTTCCCTCTTCTATTTAATAGTGCATTCTTATTGCTATTGGTGTCCATAGATGACAGTACTCTAGGATAGGCATACTGTACTTGGTCTGTGCACCAACCCTGGCAATATATAAGGGGCAGATATGGGTAATCAAGTCTCTTCAAAATTAATCACTTTGTATCTTGCAGTTTGCACTTCTTTGAATCTTAGCTCTTTTATAGCTTAGCCCATAGTTGCATGAGTCTCAAGTCTCTTTCAAGTCCTCCTTATTGTTTCCCTCTTTGGTTGCTCCTCTCCAGAGCCTCTTTAGGAGTTCTTCTTTGTATTTCTTCTCTTCTTTTAATATTTAGAATTAGCCTCTAAGATTTAGAGTTGTAACAATTATAGCCTATATCAGTCTAGACTATAATATGTAAAGAAGTGAAGAAGTGAAAAGTAAAGAGTTCTCAGGGTCATGTGATGTGACTTGTAAAGAGTCAGAGGAATGGGAAAATATAGTAAAAAAATTTAAAAAAACATTATAATACTAAGATATTACATATCTAGAAAATATAACAGTTTCAAGCATGTGACCATGGGAACTGTTGAGCATGTGATGTGAATGGTTTGCATAGTCATGTGACCAGAAGCATGTGATTGTGTGAATGAGTATCTTTATAAGAATAACCCTAGGCTAAGGCTAATTTCTATTAATTAAAGTATTTCCCTATACTAGGTATCAGTCACATGATGTGGCAGATCTCAGATAAGATCCAGGTACAGTCCCCAATGACATCTGATCTCACAATCTAGATAGAGGATCTGATCTGTGGCAGAGATTCAGATTAGATCTCCTTGGCCTTGCTACTGTTATGCTTCTTTTATATCTCTGATTCTATGTACCTACCTTTCCATTCTCCCACACCCTCATGGTATGGCTTCTCTTCCATTCTTATCCCTTGATTCATGAGGCCACTGCCTCACTTCTCATTCCCACTCCATGCATTTACCTTATCTTATCTATAGCTAAGTGGTTACTGCTATTGGTATCCTTAGATAGTAGACCTTTAGGGTAGGTCTTCTATACTTGGTCTGTGCACAGATCCTGGCAATATATAAGGCAGGGAATGCAAGCTGGGATTTCTCCAGTCTTGCTTTCTTAACCTCTTAGCTGGTTATATAGGATAACTCGTTCCTGCTGGCTTCTGGTTTATACAATAGTAGCCTCATTCTTTCTCTATTCATCTAGTTCAGGGCCACTAGCTAAAAGCCTTACCAGTTTCCCAGGACAGTTAGGAGCATTTACCAAGGTAGTTTGAGTATCAAGGCAGGACAAATAGACACCCATTTCATAAGAAGTCAGAAATAGAGAAGAAAGTAGTCTTATAACTTAATATGAGGAATAGGTAAGTCAAAAAGCATCAGCCTAGTCATAATGAGAGCAGGTCCTTGTTAAAACTTATGTTTGAGTATACTGTTAAAATCCAAGATTTCTAAATACTAGATGGAACTCTAGGACTTAGAGTTCTAGAGAAGGAGAACTCCAGAAGCTAACTCTGCAATCAAATGCACTAATAGAGCTTGAATCTGTGAAAGAAAAAGGAACTCCAGAGACTTTCAAGAAAGTTCAAAGGTTTTTTTCAAAATAAGATTAAGAGTTATTTTGGGTCAAATGGGACTTGGCTTTACCTTATATGGTGTGTTCTTGCACAGTTCAGTGTCCTTAAATTTACAGAGAGGTCAGAGATGGAGAAGAAAGTGGTATTATAGCTCAACATAAGAGACAGGCAAGACAAGGAGCATTAAGCCTAGTTATAATAAAAGTAAGACCTTAAGATTTCCTTAGAAATATTATTAAGGCCTGAAAGTACTCTGAAGTAACCCAGAGAGTCAGAGGGTGAGCTGGGAAGCTCAGTTAGAGTAAGGACAAAGTCAAGATGAAAGTGTTTTCATCAATATTTAAACTAAAATACTATATTCAGAAATTACAGTACTTATAATTTCAGAGTAGTGAAAAGTCCAAGAGAGAAAAGGAGATGAAACTGGAGTTGTCTCAGAAGCAAAAGCATATGTCAAAGTATCTTGGAGACAAATGAAGATGTTATAAATGACAGTGTCAAGTTATGTTAAACTAAAACTAAAAAATGGCAGAAAAAAGCAAAGAAAAACAAGGAATAGAAAGGAAGTGAAAGTGGAAGGAAACATGGAGTTATAATGGAAAGGTTTGAAGAGGTGAAGTAAAACTTTAGAATACTATGTAGTAGAATGAAGCAGGGGTGAACTTAAGTCAGAGTAGCATGAAAAGGCATGAAAAAGTTGGTAGTCTGCAAGAACAACATAAAAAAGGGAATATAGATGCAACTAAAGTCAGGGAATAATAGTGGAGAAACCAAAGGTGCATCAGGAGAGTCAGGAAGCTGGATTAGCTTGCTAGTAAGTGCTAGGATACAAATACCAAGGTTCAGCTGGAGTGGAATTAATACTAAAGTCTAAAATATAATAGTCCTTAAAATTTTCCTTAAAAATATCATTAAGGCCCAGAGGTACTTCAGAGTAATCCAGAGGGTCAGAGGGTGAGCTAGGAAGCTCAGTCAGAGTAAGAATAGAGTTAGAAAAGGGTGTTTTTGTTGATATTCAAACTAAGGTACTACATATAGATATATAGCACTTATAACTTTAAAGTACCAAAATGTCTAAAAGAGGAAAGGAAATAATACTGGAGTTATCTCAAAAGCAAGAGCAGATTCCAATGCATCTGAAGATGAATGGAGATGACAGAGATGACAATATCAAGTTATATCAGACTAAAACTAAAAAATGGCAGAAAAAGATAAGGGAAAACAAGAAACAGGAACAGGAACAGGAAGTAAGAGTGGAATAAAGTATGAAGTTGTAACAGAGTAGTCCAAAGAGAACAAAGCAAGACTAAGACATATGAAGTAACTAAGAACAGAAACAGATTAAAGTCAGAGTTAATATTATATTCTGTATTATGAATCCAATTTTAACCTAGCTTCTACTTGGCTTTCTGTGCTTAGTGCTTGCCAGTAGGCTATTCATGCACCTCCACCTCTTCCACTACTGCTCCATTTCACTCCAGTTGTGCTTGTGCTTTCCCAGCACTAGTAATACTATAGCTACACTAACCTTTCATTCCATCTCTACTCTATTCTGTTTTTAGCTTTGTCTCATTTTCAGTCATTTAGTACAACTTTTTTTCTACCTTGTCCTCTCTGAACTATTCTGCTTTACCTCTACACTATTTCCCACTCTTGTTCCTGTCATATTTCTGTTTTGCCTCTTACATCTTCTTATCACCTTTCAGTTTCAGACTGATATGCCTTGGCACTATCATTGCTGACATCTCCATTTGTCTCCAAGATGCATTGGCACCTGTTCTTACTTCTGAGACAACTCCAGTATTATCTCCTCTTCTTGCTTAGATCTTTTTACTACTCCAGAACTATAAGTATTGTAACTCCTGTATGGTACTGTAGTTTGAATATCAATGAAAACACTCCTGTCTTGAGTTCATCCTTACTCTGACCAAGCTTCCAAGCTCACCCTCTGAATCTCCAGTTCACTCCAGAGTAACTCCAGGTCTTGATGGAATTCTTAAGGAATTTCTAAGGGATTGTTCTTATTATGACTAGGCTTGACAATCCTTGTCTTACCTGTCCTTCATGTTAAGCTATGAGACTGCTCTCCTCTTTTCCTCTGACCCCTTCATAGATCAGAACATAAAATTATGCAAGAGCACACCATATAAAATGAAGCCAAGTCCCATTTGACCCAAGGAAAGCTTCCTTCAACCTTTTGGAATCTCTAAACTTCTTTGAAAGCCCCTGAAGCTATGCCCTTACCTACAAGTTAAGCACCATTAGTAGGCTCAACCCAGAAGTTTGCTCTGAAGCTCTCCTTTATTGTCACTCTAAATCCTAATAGTATCTTGCACCTAGAGTTATCCCCTCTAGCCTTCCTATAGCCTAGTAGCATGCTTGGCTTAGAAGATTTTTTAGCATCCCCAGGATTAGATCTGACAGTAAAGCAACTAGTTGGCCATAAGTCATGACATTAAGCAGTTTTGGCAGTTAAATCAGAAAGAAAACAGAGAATTAAAGGAGCTTATACTAATAACTGGAAGAAAGAAGTGTAAGTGCAACTGAAGTGGATTGAAAAGATATTGAAGGGCTGGAGTTGCATGAAAAAGGATCAAGGGGCTAGAATAGCTTACTGGTAATCACTAGGGTATAAGTATCAAGGTTAAGCTGTAATAAAATCAGATTTAAAGTCTGAGATATGACAGTTTCACTTATTACAACTGGACTGGACTATTCTAAGAGTAATGTACATAGGGTGAAGCCAAGTCCTCATTATAACTGTCCCAGAAACTTCTAAAATTTATCTGGAGGTCACCAGAGCTACACTGGTCAAGTCTGGATAGATAATCATCAAGCCTTCTGAAAAAAGTGATGTAGACTTTATCAACCCGGCCATCAAGTTTTAATAATACAAAGTTATAATAGAGTAAACAGAGTTTGTCAAGTGAAAATTGTAAGTAGTACTAAGAGGCAGGGAATAGAGGTTAAAGGAATGGTAATATGATATAGCTTGTAAGGGTAAGAGTACCCAGAGTTATCCTAAAAGGAGTGGAGTAGGCTCAGCAGTGATCAGAATATAACAATCAAGCAAATTGCTTGCTAACAGACTCACAAAGTTGCTCACATGCAAATCACATGAAACCATGCTAATCCAATTCTCACTAATCTGATCTAAGGGGATATGTTGTAAATCATCCCATTACTAGTTTACACTTGCATCTCCTTCTACATACACTAGATTACCATATCAGAATAACAGCATATGCCTGTTAACAACGCTTAACATTACGTAAGTTTTACTGGACAATCTGACATGAGGGCAGTTTTGACGACCTTCGTTAGGACGAACGCGCATTTTAAGGATTGGATCCACACATATCTCTTTCCGAATGTATCTAATAGTACGCTCGCGCACCTGATGGAATATTACCCCTCGGATCCTGCCCGTGGATCGCCATTCGACACAGGCAAACTGAATGCACTTACGCCACAATTCAAGCGAATGGCTGCGATCCAGGGAGATTATATCTTTCAAGCGACACGACGGTTTTTCGTACGCAATCGATCCGGGAAGCAAAAAGTCTGGTCCTTCCGTGCGTTATTCTATCTTCGCTGTCACTTCGTGGATCTGAAGCATGCTCTTTTATTCTCTGCGACCAGTGAGCAAACGGTTCAAGAACATTCCCATCCTTGGTTCTGTTAGTTGGGTGACTTATTTGGTTTCGTATGCTGAACTTGTTTTCACGAACCCAGGTCCACGAATCCGACATGCTCAGTGTCTACAATGGCAGCGACATGGCTACTTACCTCGTCCGTTTCGTCACGAACCTCGACCCCAACGCTGGGGAGGGAACAGGCCTGTATTGGCCCTCGTACGATGCATCGACCAATTAGACGATGCTGGAATTCTTGGATGGATCGGAGCCACAGGCATTGACGAGGGATACATATCGTGCCAAAGCCATAGCATATTTGACGAAAGTGATGTTAGCCAATCCATTGTAACAAGTTAGGAAGGAAATTTGTTAGAGAAGCATGTGGCCATGGATGATGTATGTATGAGAATTGTAATGTAAAGACTCAGTCGGAATGGAGAAACAACCTAATGAGATACTTGTCAGTAAATAATACTATAGCGTATAGTGAGTGCATGCATGCCTCAGTTAGAATGGAGAAACGACTAAGGGTGCTTTGAAGAATGATAAACGGTATTAAAGGAATGTGGAACCGGATTCTGGCTGGGACCCCGAAACAGGTCCTAGTAGATACCTACATTTCTCTACACTACCTGTGTGCAACAAAAAAATACATTACTCTCAATACCAACCCACCACGTGAAAAAAAGTCTCAGATCAACTAAAGGCCTCCATTCCCACCCTTCACTATAGAGACCTATCTGTCAAGGGTATCATCCTTGACATTCAAAAGTCTCTCATTTATAAAGTCCTTTATTGGTTCTGGCGGTATAAAGTCACCTTTAATCTCTTCAAGTATTAATATACAATTGCTGATCCCTGCTTCCTTGTTTCCATGGATCGTGCCTTGTTTCTGCTGTTATTGCCCATTGCCCATCAATTTACCTCAATAAGTTGCAAAATGAACTTTAACTCAAATGCAATGTCTCTGCCACCATTTCAACATGTTCTTGTGTTCTTCAGCCATTAGGAATCATTTGCAAATTTATCTCTCCTTGTGTCAGTGAGTAGAACACATTATTGACTACAAATTATCCCCCTAGGTCGTGTGATTTAATTCACAGGCTCATGAGATATATTCCACTGGATCAATGGTGGGGTGTTGCCGTTGACGGACTACGGGGTATCCCAGTGTAACTTATGATGCTAATAAAACTCGTGGCTATACGTAGGGGTACATAGCGCAGTGGTAGCGCGCATGCTTTGCAACCGCTTGCAGGCTCTATGTAGGCGAACGTGTATGAGGTCCAGGGTTCAATCCCCTGTGTATCCAGAACTTTTTTGCTTGTGCTGACCTCAGGGGGTCAACTCCTTCATTGTTTCCCGAGACATCAAGTCCAAGGATAATCTATTTATTTCCTTGCTGTTCGAGCGCAACGTCTGACCGGGAGGTGGAACAGACCATCACATGCTCCAGAACGGCATGCTAGGTAGACTCATTAAGCTCAACGTATACGGTAGGCGTCTAGTTGCGCTGTGACCAAAACAACCCCCCAGTGCAGCGCATGCATAGCACAGATCACCGACTTTCTACGCCCATACATTCACCGTTCGACATATCGGGCAGGGCACTCTCGTCTTTACTATCAGCTGCATCACCCTTGACTACCACCGGTCGCTCCTCCTCAGTTGGCGTACTGCCGTCTCTATCGACTCGGTCGACCGGGAGTGGTTCATCCTCTGGGTCGGAGTCCGTCAGTGTCAGCGTCGAACCTTCGGCGCTGTAGAAATCGATCAGCGTCAATGGACGCATAGTGAATCCCTAGATGAAGAACACGGGTTGATTCACGAAGGTGAACAAGCACAGGGCAATGTCAACTAGACGGACCTCTTCCCCAACTCTCTTGATCACTTCTTCGTCATGCGCCATCTCCCGCATGCACTCACGTACGGGTACCATGGCCGCGCTCCGACAGAGTTCACGCAGATCCGAGCCCGACAGCCCGGTTGTCTTGGTTGCAAGCACTTCAATGGTCAACGAGGGATCAAGTATAGTGTCCTTTAGCATCTATAGATTTCAAGGGTTAATCTCGACAGCAGGGAAAAAGTTGCGATCAAGATCTATACCAAGGATAGTATCTTGAACCGTTGCTCTACGTTTGGCAGACCAACAGCAAATCGTTTCGGCAAGCGACGCAAAATAGCAGGATCGATATCCATGGGACGGTTCGTCGCCCCAAGGACCATTATTCGATCTTCTCCCGACATCAATCCATCCCACGACCTGCGTCAACGTCTCAGGAAATGCCCAGCTTCGGAAGAGAACAGTGGCGCACGTCATAAACTCAGCTTTTATCATGCTCATTACCTCATGATCGTCCGCTCTCCGCTCTCTCAAAAAGGTGTCTATCTCATCCACAAAGATAACGGTTGGCTGCGTCTTTCTAGCGAGACTGAACAACCCTGCGACGAGCTTGTTTGATTCACCAAACCACTTGTTAGTGAGTACTGAAGCGGGGATGTTGATAAATGTAGCCCCGGATTCCTTGGCGAGGGCACGCGCAAGCATGGTTTTACCGCATCCGGGTGGACCATAAAGGAGGACACCCTTTGGTGCGCTGAGGAGTGACGACGAGGCAGTGAAAAGATGCGGATACATTAATGGATATATGACAGATTCACGAAGAGAAGCAATGATTGGATCGAGGCCGCCGATGTCTGCACCACCCAAGTTAGTCGACTCAAATACGGCGACCAAGTGGTAACATATGCAGATGACTGCCTACCTTGAAAGCGCACGTGGATATCATCAGGGCATACAACTTCCTTTGATATGGACACTATACGGATATCATTCCGCGCGTGCATGGTAGAAACCGACGAGGATCTACGCACATTCGTATTCGTCAAGCTTTAGTCCTTTCTTCCCCAGCTTTGCCAATATTTGCGCGCGATGTTTCTCTGTTTTCTTATCCACTGGATGTTGACCGGTGAACCACTATGAATGGACCGAACGGAGAGTGAGCGAAAGCACCCGGAGAGTGCTGACGTGACCGCAAGAAAAACGACAAGCGAGGAGGAATGATACACACACGGTAAGCATAGTGTGCGGCAACCTTTTCGGGGTGCACAGAATGTTGTAAAGTGATTCAGTTTTGTGATCAGGGTCATTCGTCCACTATCAACAGACCTGCGACACTATAAGTATGGCAACTATAGCAACGAACGTGTTAGAAACGAGGCACTTTTTAAACAACAAAGCGCTCGGTCTCCTCGTGGAATGGAAGTATCGAGTGCATACCATTGAGAACGATCCGCCTTGTGCTTAGCTGGGATGACATGTTTGAATGTCGCAGCGGGAGACGGAGCGTTACACGACGTTGTCTACGCCGCTATTGATGAACGACCCGGGTAGAAGTTGAATAAGAGATCCAGAGAGAAGTCTGAGATTCTTGTGGTAGAAAGATGCCCGAGAGCCTCCCCAGTATAGCGTCAGGGAAGGCAATTTGGCTCGTTCGGCGCGTGTTTGGCGCGGATTGCTGACAACATCGTTTATCCATAAATGGAACTTCACCCCTCTCAAGCGTGGGTTGTTGCGGCTAGTGACTAATGAGGTGATGGCGAATGTCCAGTCTGTCGCCTTCGTGCCGGAGTGGAGTCATCGCGCCGTCGACCAAGTTGACGATGCAATATGGAGGTGGCCAAGCACGTCTTTAGTCGTACTTTCCGCAAGTGTGGAGCATACGAAACGAGTTGGCTTTGGACCAGCGAACGCGGTCATGTTGGCGTTGAAAGGGGTATGTGCAGAGGTCAAGTAGAACTATGAGAACCTCAGTAGATGTCAAGCTACTGATATTAGAATAACCATCTATGCGAACTATGGTAGATTAGTACAGTAGTAAATGCCTATAACAATAGGGCTTACCCTTACTAGATGTGTACACTCTAAGCTTATGTAACGATTACCATAAATGGGAGTCTGCAGCGTGCCGGTCAAGTTTGCGCATGGACGGGAGGAATAAGGTTCACCTTCGTCAGAAGTCGATTCATCGGAATTGATGTTTCTGATGTTGAGAGATCATGTTGGCGTGGCAGAGGTGCCACGTATGAACGGAAATGGGGCTAGTAGGCCTCCTGGTACGAGACATTTGATATGGCACGCAAGTGCAAATGGAGCTGGACGTAGGATGCCCCTACCGCATGTTTCCTCAAGATGGTTGAGGCGAGCTAAGTGGGTTTCTATTGGCGGCTCTGTATTCTTTCCGGTATTGGTCTCTATGTTCGCTTGAGAAAGGGCTCGTAACCTGTCAGAGGTGGCGGAATAGAAAAAAGAAAAGCGACTCCTTGTAATGTCAGTACATGAGTGGAACATGTCTTTTGTGTTCTCCAGTCGAGTTTCGTTCCACGTTACTCAGCGAGTCTGCCACTACTGCATGCCTTGATTACTGCCCAACCCTCGTGCTCGTCGAGCACAACCAATTGTTAAAACTGTTGGTTTAGACTACTAACAGCCAGGACATGGCTAGCTTATGTAAGCGATAGAGCGTAGGTAATTAACATATTTAAGTACAACATGACAACCAAGCCGATTCCGATATCTTGGCCAAAACGTATTATATTCACGACCATAGCTTGCTCAGAAGGGTTTGCCTGTGTGATGGTCCGCTATCGAGACTTCACGACATAAGCCAAAACGAGGTATAAGCGTGCACCGACATCACACGGGTCGCTCCAACAAAAATTTCACATAATAGGACCATCAGACAACTTGTTTAGTGACTCTGTTGGATCACACGAACTCACCCAGATACTCACACTTCAGAATAATATCCGCACAGGTTGTATCAGATCACCTGGATACATGTGTCCTATCCGCTGTACCTGCCCCAAAACACAACCATGAGGGAAATGCGACTACAAGGACGGTCGAGCGTGATTCTCGCTGATATCACCCAATGAGTCCAATAAGTGAACTGAAACGAAGTATCCGTACCGTTAAGCGGACCGTCCCGGGAGAGTGTGTAGATGGATCATTTATTTGTGCCTGTGCCTGATCTCTAGAGTCTTGGCCACTACCAGAAGCATGTTTATTCGGATCGCTGGGGTCTGCAGGCTTAGGAGGCAATTTCGGCTACAATTAAATCAATTTCCAATGAGTAGGCGCACACATAGACCCAAGACAAAACCTGCCACTGGTTTTCCAATGTATTTCGCGACTGCTCGCTGAAACTATATGTTAGATGCAATACATCCAGTTGTCTACCAAGAAAGTCTGCTCACTCGTTTGCGTCTGCCCGCAGCCATCCATGAAGATCCCCTGTTTGGTACATCTTCTCTCACTGCAGGCTGTGCAGGAGATTGACAACCGACTGATGAGAGTAACTCTGTGGGAACTCGGTCGTCCTGATGCGGGACCGGGCCTTTGTTATTCTTCTTGCCACTCATCTGTAGTCGCCATTTAAGTGCTAGAGTGCCCTAAGATGGCTCTGCCGAGCGATAACATTCCTCTGGAGCCTCGTTCTCGTGAGGGTGGACAGATGATGCCGGGGATGGAGGCTACAGCGGGGTGAACACAGAGGAAAGGGAAGAACATGATGATCACCGACCTCATCATAATTAAATGGAGCGGCAGGCCTACCGAGTGGCACATCAACCTGTGTAATCATGAAAACTAGCCCCGAGAAGGGAAAAATAAAACTATACCTCAAAGAGATCACTATCACCATCTTCGCCGTGGGATCCGGACGCAATTGGGCCTGATCTCCCAGATTCTCCCTAATGTAAGTGCAGAATAACCAGGTCAGCGCAACCCGCGGTGACAGAGCAGCGAGTCCCACTGGATCAGGGTTAGATAGTTCGCTATCAAGGCCACGCGACGTCACAGGCTGTTCATCTGGTCGTCCTTCGTGAACAGATGTCTAACGTGACAATAGGAGATGGGTTAATGCTTGTCAAATATACCGACAAAGCAAACGGACATATGCTCACATGGAAAGGGCCATATGAATCCGGGAGAATATGACTGAGGTTACGCACAATGATTTTCCCATCAATTCGTCCTGTCACTAGATATCCATTATCCGGAGATATGGAAATTGACCGAGCCCATCCATCCTCAATAGCAGAACCAATAAGAGTGTGTGCTGATGTGTCCAGGAACCAGATCGACCGTGTTGCAAGGGCGGCAACGAATTTGCCACTGGTTGCTAGGGCGACACACTCAACGCCGCGGAGAGTTGGTGATCTGGCAATTCGGGATCCAGTGGAAACAGCAAAACAGTCGACCGTGTTCTCATCGTATGACGCTGCAAAAATTTGCTGACCACTGTTGGACCATGCGAGAGGATTAACATAATAAAATGCTGAAGTGATGATTTCAATGGTGATGGTTGCATCACCATTGCAACTGTCAAATATGCGGATTGAGCCTTTACAGCAGGAAATTGCAATGTGCTCGCCATCCGGGGAGAACCTGATTCCATTGACCCGCTCATCATGTTGGAGGGGGCCAAACAGGCCCTTTTCCCGTCGTGATATCCCAAATGTTTGCCTCCTCTTCGTCGGTGCCGGTGGCAAAGCTGATTGAATCCGGGGAAATGTCGGTTACATTCACCCAGTGTTCGTCTTCTACTTCGATGACCTTTTCTCGCAACTCTGCATCCCACACACTTGCGCCGCTGTCACCCCCACATATTACCCACTTGTGGTCGCTCGACACTGACACTGTGTTCACATACATTCCCATTTGTCTGCCAACTTCTTGGCCATCTTCAAATCGCCATCGTCGAATCCCATCGCTGCTCCCGCTCAACAGATGCCTTCCATCAGGATGCAATGCGACCGCCCACACCTCCGCAGAGCTATCGGTGTCAAGTACTATTGTTGGGTCTTCTAGATCGTCAGTAATGCATGGTCGCTCCTCAGAACTACTACACACCAGTCCTTGCCGAAGACATATTCACCAATGGTACACTGTCGTTCACTTTGAAGAACGGAAGAAAGCAATGTGTTTTGGTTTGCGAGGCTATGTCGTGTAAAGTTGCTTCAAAATTTTACTATATATTTTCTTGTTCCCTATACCGTAGTTTAAGTTCCCACGACTCGGGGCGAGCATGGCTGATCGTCCGACTGCAGTGTCACAGCGACTTTGTCCTGAAGCTGAACTATGAATGTACCGAGAGGTATCAAGGATACCTGCCACACCTTGTTTTTGTATTAGTGACTTTCACTCAGCTCGACGCTCGCCTTCCTCAAAGGTTCACAGAAAGGCGCTGACTACTTTTGACGTCATGGTTTTTTCTTTGGTCTACTCCCTCGATTCAACACCAGAGCGGATCTGCTCGCCATCCCATTCGCTGGTTCGTTCTGGTTAATTGATGTCAGCCCAGTCCGGTATGTAGACGCTCCCTAATGTCATCAGCGCTTTGAATGATCACCTATTCAATCAAGGGATTTTGAAACCGTTGGAAATCGTTCAAGATAGCGGGGTAAATTCAGTTGCGTTTTCACCTGATGGCACAAACATAGTGACAGGCTGCAATGACGGGACGATTCAACAGTGGAGCGTAAGCGATGGGGAAAGGATTGGGATGCCGATGCAGGCAGACGGTCCAGTCTTCGTCGTCACTATCTCAATGGACGGAAAATGGATCTTGAGCGGCGGACTGGGCTGTAATGTCAAGATCTGGGACGCGAAGACGCAACAAAGTGCTAGCGAGCCAACACGGGCCAACGAGAAATGGGTCAGTGCATTGGACGTGTCATCATGCTCAAGAAAATTTGCCAGCGCGTCGAGCGATTGCATGGCAAATATCTGGAGTCTCCCGAAAGCTCAGCCACTCGTTGACCCTTTGAAACACAATAACCGTATAGAATGCATTGCCTTTTCGCCGGACGGAAACCACGTCGCTACAGCCGGCGTCTATGACTGCTTGCGCGTCTGGGACAGTGGCAACGGTGAGCTCGTCGCCGAAGTCCCTGGATTCTTCCCGGAAACCCTTGTTTGGTGGCGCGATGACCGAATATTCGCGTCAACCTGCTTAACACAGCGGTGGATCGACGCCCTTTCGGGGACGATACTCTTCGAACTTCCCCAGAACGCCACGAAAGCTCACCTCGCTGTCTCACGCAAAAGTAACTGCTTGGTTGGTCTCGACAAGCGCATGTTGCATTTCTGGGATCATACTGCTCATACCTGGAGCGCCACCGCACACGAACTTGACTACAAAGGGTGTACCGTTGCTATTTCAAACGAGAGCCCTCATATCGTCACAGGAGGAGAGGATAGAATTTCCATCTGGAATCTTACGGGTAGCATTCGTAAGGACGTCGATCGTGTAAGCTTGTCCCCTTCCGACCATTTTGCCAACTCATAGGCTTTTCTCTTTATCAAGCGCCCAAGTGATGTGGTAAGAACATTGCAGTATTAGGCAGAGATGAAATTGATTATTATTTCTACGTCCCTGAACAGCTCATACACCTCTTCGGTGTATTACGAGAGTTATTGTCACGTGGGGAGTTGGGGCCTGCCTTGGAAATACTGTCCCGTGGCATCGTGTTGAATGGGAAATGTCACCTTACATTTTCCAGTCGTTCTCTTGTTCATGGTCGTTTGCGGAAGTGGGACATTGCGCTCGTCGACGCCGAGATGGCAATTATTCATACTTCTTTCTCTCATGCGAAATTGATGTATATTCATTTTTTCCAGTCGATTGATATCCAGCCGTCAGTTTTAGGATGCATCGCGAGGAGTGTTGCACTCTGTGGACAGGGCAGACACGAGGACGCCATGCAGGCATTTGATCTTGCTTTCAGCCACTGCAAGGCAAACCACGCAAATGATCTCCTACTCGTCAAGGTAAGTCTTTTTGTATGAAGCGTCTCTCACGACTCCCATAATTCTATCCAGTCTATCATCTTATTCCTTGCCGGACAGCGTCACCATGCTGTTGCCCGTGCAACTGATTTGGTCAGGTCTCTTCCTGGTAACTCATTGCATTACCGTGTTGTTCAGGTTGGCGTTGGTCGTCCAAGAGATTTTTGTGTTGTTTATATCATTTACAGGTGCACATGTCCCTTCTCCTAGCAAAATATGCGATCGAATCGCATGATTATGACTGCGCGATGCATCTTCTGTCATCGACAGCTGATCCTGGAGAACTTTCTCAGCTGCCAGAGTTGTTGACCATCTCGCTGGTACGGCCCATTTCATAGTAATCGGTACAGACATTGAATACTCAGCAAAGATATCTGGATGGAATTTCGACACTCTCAGGTCCGAGCTCCATCAGACAAAGTGTGAAATGTTGCAAGTTCACTTGGGGCACGGTAACCTCCCTCCTTGACGTGGATCTCAGTCTGGAAACGAACTCAAATGAGGAAATTACACGGATCTTCGTTCCAGTCGTTGTCGATTTTCTCGTAGATTCAGGAGGAACTGTGCGGGTAACCTAGATGAGCTAGGGATTTGGTCATGGATCTTTTTGCACACCGTGACGCTAATATTGTCATTACCTGCCCTTGGGCCCTTGCCAACAGATTCGCTGATCGAGTAAAGCAGGGCTCATGCGATGATTGATGGCTAAGAAGCTGCGCATATGGACGCAACTGCCGAATGTATGGTTTATCTTTGGTATCACAAATATATGGGGTGGAGTTACAGTCAACTTTTTGAGTTGCGAGTGTGACGCGCTGCACCCTCGACCCTCGCTCAACTTGGGGCTGTTCTTCCTTACAAGTCGATTTACTGGTGCCGAGTACTCTTTGCGAAGGTTGCAATGGATATCCAAGAGTTTAGTTCGAGCAGGACAGTAACAAGTAGGTTCTCTGAACTCGTCAGTCCGTGTTGACCCTACGCTTGACTTAAGTATGGTAAGTGCGTTCGGGCCATAACTTTCGAGCCAGTTACTGCACAAAGTCATGTCCGGCGCACATTTATCTAGACCCCACGGTTACTCGGACGAACGACCTTTGCTGGGCATAATGTTGGTGTACACGTGCTTTCCAGCAATTGATCAATCAAAGCAGATACTGTACGTCCGCAAAGGCTTGAACACGTGTTTGTGCAACTCCCAACCAACCCTCAGCCTCTCCTCAGAGTTTACAGCCAGTCATGCCTGTCGTCCGTGAATTCGACACTGGGAACGTCCGTCCTTGGTACCGGCCGATGGCTGATACAAGCACTACCTTGATGTTTCCTCGTCCCTTTGTCGCCCCACCACGCCTCCTTCATGGCTTCCGTATGCTGGATGTCAGCAACAACGCCAACATTCGCGTCAGGTCGACGTTGCAGGATGTCACCTAATCTCAGGCTAAGTGTCACATAGTGTCATGGCACGATACCATTCTCCACGGTTGCATCAATCAAGTGCTCGCTCTTGCACCTGGCGATGTAGAATTCCTCACTGGTGAATACACACGCTCTCGTGATGGGCCTGCTTCCGTGCGCATCGACTTTGAGCGTCCGTTCGTCACCCCTCCCGTAGTCGTCGTATTCTTTGACTTGATCGACCTCGACAAAATCCGCAACTGGCGTCTAAGTACTACCGCCACTGACATCAATGCGAACGGGTTTACGCTCAACATCAAAACGTGGAGTGACACCGTCCTCTATGCTGCATGCGCTTGCTGGATCGCTTATCCAGAGGATCGCGAGCATACCTTTAGCATGTCTGTCAACACAATGGAAGTTCGTCCCCATGACCAGCCACAGAGCAACCAGAGCAGGAGGATTACTTTCGGCGATGTGGAGCTCTGGAAGGATCCATCCATCTTCATCGCCTTGAATGCCATCGACATTGGCTGCAGCCGTAATCTTCGCGTCACGGCCTCCGTCAACGGTGTCTCCAAGACCGGTCTGGTGTGGCACATTGATTCGTGGTCCGACACTGTCCTTTACTCCGCTGGCGCCAGCATCATTGCGTTCAACTGAGGAATTGGTTCTATGCATGCACGGTAAGCGTCACGCGGACCTTTCCATCTTCCTGACGTGGTATTCTGACTTTTTCGTGGCCAGCTTAGCATATTTCTCAAGGATGCATCTTTTGGTCCCATATGTGAACTGACAAATATCTAATCAGACCGTTTTCACATAGTACAGGAACCTGTTTTACTTCTCTGAGCCCAGATGTAAAAAACTATCACACGTAACTACCTCTTGTGTCCGATTTGTTTTCTTCGTTACCTTTGGCTCCAACCCAGACGAGAAGCTGCACCTTTGTGTTGATGGGCTAGTTACCCCTATTCGTACATTTTATACACGACATATTCCAGCGTTTTTGGTTCTCTGGGCCTACCGCCTAGTGTGTGCAACGTCCCCAATAGAACAGCACTAGGTCCCTGGATGCCTTGTTACATAGCCTCGAGTCTCCTTAGAGGGTACCGAACCGCAACTTCGAGTTCTTCAAACGACCGGCCAAATATCTTTTTTTTTTTTTTTCATCAAAACAAAGTTGAACATATGTATATTGGGGGGGGGACTGTGATATCAGTCACGATCATAGGCTTACCAGCAGAATCGTCACTAGATGAAAGCCTTGACGAGCAAACAGAAGGGAGCGTGCGTGATCAAACGACTCAATCGCGTGTACCGAGTCTCCTTGCATCAGATACATATTTCCGAGGATCTAGTGGGTAGAGGAAAGGTCATTCACTGTACGTCACACTCGGTTCACGTATAGCATTTGGATGAGAAAATAAAAGAAGAGGTGACGTACCTGAAAACAATCGTACTGTGCAGTGTCATCCGAGACAGTGATGAGGTCCTTGATGCGCCTAATGGCATATTCACGCTTTCCAGAGACAAACAAGAGGATAGCCTGTCGCAGAAAATCCGACTTAACTGCTGGACATCGAACGAGTGATTGAACGAATACGTACTCTTATCAGCAAGAGGAATTTAGTTTCATCGGCACCGCAGTGGCAAAAGGCGGCATCGAAAGCTTCGAACGCGGATTCATGATCACCTTGGCCAGCGAGGGCGACAGCCCTGGCGATGTGACCAATAACCGTTGGTCGAATGGAAAGAGACTACCAGAATAAACATGGTCAACCCAAGAGAAGGAGCGGAAGGGTCACCTTGTTCGCGTCTTGAATCGCACCACCGTACATCTTCATATGTTTTAGTAGGAGAGCATGATTTGCAAATAAAAAAGGGTTGCGATAAGTGGGACCCATCTCTCTGGGCATTCTGGCCCTAGCAGTGGAGAAATTTTGTTCCATCCATGGTTCGAACGCTTCCCGGTTCACGTTCATGAAGGGTAGGCAAGTGGTGGGCTATGAAGAGTTAGATCATGTCCGACGTGACTGGTAAGGTTGAATATTCACATCAAGGATCACATGCAAAGGAAAAATATCCCTGAGGGCATAGACAGTTATCTTCTTGTCTTCCCTGCCACATGCAAGATAATTATCGTCAGAAGACAGAGTAATGGAGAGAATTGGGTACGGAAGTTGGATGGTGGAACCGATCTGGTTGTGTGAGGGAAGATCCCAAAATGAGAGCGATCCTCCAGCGGAATATGCGATGAATCTTCCATTTGTCACGAGCGAACAGGGTGCGCCGTTATTGCTGGTAGGGATTACCCGGTTCCATGACCACCAGTGGTTGGGGAACGATGACGATGGATCATGATACTGGCACGTGATGTGACCAAGGTCGGACGCAGCTACGAAGAAAACACGCCGGCTATCGCTAGACCACCCGATGGGTGTGCACACAGGAGTCTGAGAGGCGTTAGAATCGATGTGGCCGTACGGGCACTGCGTGAGGATCTGCGAAATTATGTCGCCTGTGTGGGCATCCCATACCCGGACAGCATCCCGTTGTGCGGCAGTCACAACACGCTCACCGTTTGGAGAAAATTTGACCGCAACGACCGTGCTGCCATGTTGAAGGGGACCTAGAACCCTTTGTCCAGAAGTGATGCTGAATATAAGGACAGTCTTGTCCGCCGATCCGGAGGCAAACCTAGTTGAATTTGGTGACACGTCGATTGCATGGACCACGGAATCGTGCTCGTCAACCTCGACCCCCTCATCTGTTGTCGTGTTCCTCACCATCACCCTTTTCCCCGTGATGATCACGATCCACTGGCCATCTTTGGACACGACGACGCCACCAACATTGATCATGTCGACCAGCACTTTTGCTCTTGCGCCCAAGTTCTTGCCTTGGATTGGGTATCGCCGAATTCGACCACCTCCATGTACGTAGCGCTCTGTGCTCACGAATTCCTTTCCGTCAGGCATGAAGGAGAGCGAAACGGGACTTGCATCTTGGCAATCAATGGTGACCGATGTTGGGGTGATCGATGTTGGGGCACGATCTTGTCCAACGGTCAAATATTGCACTTTTTCCCTACAAAACTGATACGCACTATCCATGGTAGTCATCGCATGCGAGTCTTACAAGTTGCTAGCTGACGTCGTGCCCTTGAAATTAAGCGCAGTCAGCCGATATAAGCTCTAGGTGGACATGTAGTCCTGACAGGACTAAAATGTTCAAAATGGATCTAGCGCGGGTGAGTGTTCCCCCGGTGGAGCTTGAACGGCGAGCAAGGCATGAAGTGAAACGTGTTATCTACTAAGCAGATGACGGATGAGGAAATAAACGTAACGGAGAAGCATACTTCGCAAGATGGCAAGATGGTCGGAAATCGAGGATGTTCACCATGATACATGCAATTCGTCCGCCAGCTAGCAGATAATCGGTGGATGCTCGTTAAAATGCTTAGATTAGAAGAAGAAGCACATTGTAATGCCTCGCCCACCAGTCATGTGACCCCATTGGATACCACGTGTCGTACATCTTCAGTACTTGTCTCATCCTGCTGGTGCAGTGCAACATGCGAGGCATACCCTTGTAGAGTCGTTGCACGCAGTGGGTAGATCAGTCAACATAGGAAGAGCTATGAAAGTGACTAGAAAACGCGCGTTCACGAACACCATCAAGTCACGTATCTCAATGTTACGGCCACCCATGATGTTATTACGTCTCTTTGGGTCGTTTGCCGGTGTCAAAGTAACCCAGTTAACAATCAGTGTGACACCTATCACGAATGGACTCACGCTCATTAGTTAGTGAGTTTGACCTCTGAACATCTCATGGACGAACGCCCTCATTTTTGATACACGAAGGCCTACATCGAGTCCCTAGACGCCGCCAATGACGAAACTATGAATTGCATTACATCACGTACCCTGAGCTTCCATTCCCTGGGCCACAATCTATCCATACGGTGGCCGCGTTATTGTGGTGCTTGTCGCCGGCTACTGCGGTCCTGATTCCTCGTGTGCTACCGCCATTTAAGGCTAGATACGGTGTACCCAGGTCAAAAAACTTTTCTGCGTCCCATCGTCTTCATGACCATGGGAGGTCCCAGCTCGTCGCCCCAGACTGTGCCCACTCGCACATCAACAATGGAGTCAATATGTACCCAATGTCACGCTCAACTGAAGAAAAACACGAGGAACATCATCGTATGCATCGATGGCACCTCCAACAAGTTTGGTGAGAATGTAGATGTTCTGTACCTCTGTGGTGCTTTCCTCTCCGTTGACGGTCGTGGTCAGAATACCAATGTGGTGAAATTGTTTTCCGAGATCGATCTTCAAACAACCCATCCAGAACAACGTGCATATTATTCCAGTGGAATTGGTACCGGTCCGACGTCGTTCAATCCCTTCGACTGGTGGGACAGGGCGGTCGCATGGTTTGTACTTTTTATAACTGTCCAATTTTTGATGCCTTAATATGCCGAATGGCAGGAATGTGGAGGAGATTGTCAAGGATGCGTACGGCTGGCTAGCGCGAACGTATCAAAAGGGCGATCGGATATATCTCTTTGGTTAGTTGGCTTCTTGTCATAGTTCTCGTGGCCGACGATGAATGCGGTGCAGGATTTTCTCGAGGTGCATATCAAGTCCGGGTTCTCGCGGGGATGATACACGAGGTGTGTGACAAATCGGTTAATTCAATCGTCCTGCAAATTTGAAACAGTGCATCAGGTTGGCTTGATACGGACACCAACGGAGAAACAGATTGGAACGTAAGTAACAGTTGTGTAGCATAAGCAAGTTTGACGAATAGGAGCCGCGCAGGGCTTACGAATACTATAAAGCAATTCATCCGGGAAAGCCAAAGGCAAAGCAAATTGCTAGAGAGTTCAAGGATACATTTTCTTGGGAGGACCTGAGAGTCCATTTCATCGGCGTATGGTGATTAACACTTTTACAATTTGATTGTATAGTACTCAAAGTAAGTTCGGTCAGGGATACTGTCTCTTCTGTGGGACTCATAAAACAAAAAGTTTTCCTTTCAACGTCTTCGGCTGCTGCACATGCTTCCCATTTCCGACATGCGCTTGCTCTCGACGAGCTACGGGTCAAATTCATGGCAGAGTATTTCCATGAAGTGAATTCTCAAACATGCGGCAGGCAGTCCACTTCGGAAAAAATGAAAAGAACTATTGATATTGAGGAAGTTTGGTTTGCAGGTAGTCACTCGGACGTGTGAGTATGCACTCGAATCGCGCTTCTATGGTGCTAACATTGTTTGCTTAGAGGTGGTTTGAACAGAGCTGGACAATCTTATCATGCTGGGAAAGTTTCACTGATGTGGATGCGTCGAGAAGCGGCTGAAAATGGTCTCGTATTGAAGCCAACGAATAAAGTTTGGGTTCCAGATGATATTGATCGTGGCACCAGTCGCTCGAGTGGTATATGGCGACTCATGGAGTATATCCCCATGGTGTATCAAGTATCCTTTAGCGGTGCCGGTGAACTTGGTGTAAGGTAAGGATTGTAGCATCCTTTTACTTCCCGTTATCGACCTCGCGTTTGGTAGCTTGCATCAGCAGCAACCACGTCGCGTTATTCCTGGTCAAAAGGTCCATGCTTCTATTCTATATGCAACTACATATGATCCAGAAGCGACGCTGGGGGAGGGCTTTGTCATACCCACAATGCACGCTGAACTCGAAGACATAGAACTGGAGGAACAGATCTGGGAGACCAGCTTGTTTGACAAAACAGTGGCACAAAAACTGATGGACGACCTCGGGAGCCAGCAGGAAGTTGCGCCAATTTACCTCGACAGGTTGTTATTCATGCTTCGGTCCAGTAGGATTTTTTTACTTCTTCAATTCACTTGATTATCACATCTTCGTCTTCAGAGGAGGGAAGGGATTGCGCCAGGAGTGTATCTCAATGGAAAGACCAGTTCTTGAAGCTCATCCGTAACAATAAAGGTGAACCACTTGTACAACTTGTCGCCATTGTCGCCTATTACGAAGCATGTGAGTGTTCTGTCTGTCACGCATGCATCGTGTCCTATAAAATTCTTAATGTAGCTCGTGCGACCAATGATCATCTCGATGTACTTTCACAAGATGTATTCGGTAATGTGAAGAAATGGCTCATTTCCATCCTGCAGGTACCTGGGCATAGAGATGGTCCCAGAGTTGTTGCCCTCTTGAGGCCCCTAACGAAACACCAGATTTTGCGAGAGCGCTTTCTCACCGACGATGTCCAGGGAAATTTCATGCCTCTAATCGACAATTTCCTTAAATACCCGGAAGAGAATTTTGGACAGGCAATGGACGGTCTGAACTGCCTGCTGCGATGCGGTGTGTTGGTATTCATTAGGCACCTAGCAACTTGCTTATGATCCTTTAGAGTACACCCGAAAAACTATCATGGATAAGCTCGGGCTCAATCCCGACGGATATGACAGGTCCAGACTTTCCTTGATATTGAGAGTTGATAGTAAGGACCACACCTACCTCGACTATATGAAGGTATATCACTCTCTTAGATTCGCGCTTCTTAATTGCCGCGCTACGCATGGTATTGATCCTGGCACGAATCCCGAATGGCAAGTGTCCTCGACTTCTGTTGTGATAAATCAGTTCTAACGCGGGGTACAGGAAGAGTCATATGTTCCATAGTGAAAGATAGGATACAAGAGCTAGCGAGAACAAATCGTCAACTAGTTGGTATTCTCGCTGTCGAGATCTTGCTTACCCTATACGACCCGAAGGACAAAGGTAGGTGTGCGTTTCTTGGACTGTTGCTCTTGTGTGATGTTCCACGTCTTAGTCCAACTGGATATTCACAATGCAAACATACGAGCTAATCTCGCCGGTGTCCTGGTCCGTTTGAACCACGACTTGGCTGTTGGACAAGGTGACAACATGAATCCTGGACAACAGTTTCTGCGCCGTCATTTTGGGCTTGGTGAGTGATCTTTTCATGTCTAACAATATTTGACCATACCATTGTCTATGTCAGACGCTTCGAAACTCAGTGAAAAACAGGAAGAGCTCATTGGGGAATTGAAAATGGCCGTTCAGAAAGGAAATGCTCGTGAGCGTATCGCTGCAACAATGACACTTTTGAAGCTGTGCGAAAGTAAGTATAGTTTTGATGGACTAAACGCAGGAGCTTATTATTCATCAGGTGAGACTATCCGCACTCATCTTCGCAAGATCAACCTTTTAGATGTCTTCATCGATCAGTTGCAACGCAAGAACAGTGCACTCCTCGCTGCACACGCATTAGCTACCTGTTTGAAATACAGTGAGTAGGAGTGTACATCATAGATCTCATATAGCTCATATTCGTGTTAGGCGACATGAAATTCATAGGGGACAATGAATTCCTTCCGGGACGCATTGTTAGCATGTTACAACATGACTATTTTGACGATGCCGTAGGTCAAGTTGAAGGATTCAATGTTTTTAGAGACTTTATGAAATGTGGTAATGAAATATCCTGATCACGCTCTATGATCCAGCTCTGCATGCTGACGCATCTAAATCAGACTACCTGCGGGAAAAGGTCAAGAGTTATGACATTACCGAAGTTCTGACCACGAAGCTGAGCAGGGGCGAACTGAAGGCGACTCGGACGAGTTTAATCATCTTGGACACTTTCCAGTTTTTTGGTACATACTAGCAATGACGGTGCTGATTCACCGTGACTGATATATCTTCTAGACAAGGACGGTCACTGGACTGACGAACTTGTCAAAGAGAGTTTGAATGATCTACAGAAGTTTGCGTGGGATATCCAGAAAAAGAGATTGACAATCCTCTTTGCATTGATTCAAACAGGTATGCATTATCTCTAGCCTGAGAGTTCCCATTAACGTTCTGTAACTTTAGAGCCCGGAGTGGAGAGGATTTCCTATCGGATGCAAGATATAATCACGATGCTTGTTCCAGAGGACCGTCGACTGATCCCGTTGACTGCGCCAGGGGTGACAAGCAAAACCTCCCAAAACGAAGACCAGGCTCAGTCAGATGTGAGCACCACTGAGTCTTTGCCACCTTCGCGGATGATGGGGCCGGCATGTGCCCTACGTATCTTGATGCAGAATAGTAAGTGATCTCTACCAAATTGCAGAAATGATTGAATTGATATAATAATTTTGTTATATCAGAGATTCTGCGGGACTGTGCACGTAAGACGAAACAATTCACTGAGTTGAAAGATTTGTATCTATCTGGAAGGCTTGTCGGCGAAGCAGACACGTCGCCATGGTGCATTTATACTCCAAACCGAAGTGCGCCAACGTTTTCGTATCGCAACAGTGAGCACTGATATACGGTTTTTTTTCTCTTCAGCCGACGTCATAGACATGATTGACAAGACGATCAAGGCTATCGACGAGGAACTGTTGGAAGACGATCTAATGTCAATCAGAGACGAGGTGTTACCCCACATTCAGCATTGGGACTGCCTCGTGATGCTACTCTGCAATAAAGTGGTGACAGTTATCGCTGTTATCCTTCTCCTCCTAGCCACATTCCTCGCCTGTGTGGTGATAGTGCCGGTTTTCTGTCTTGCACGGATTTACTGGTGCGTCTCCGAAGAGTTACTACTTTCTTGGTGAGCACGGTGACACTGATGTTTAAATGAACACCTAGGTTCCTCCATGACCTCCGGGAAGGGCAGAAAGTTTGGAGTGTATTTCCACGGAAGCGAGAGTGATCGCTAACTGACCCAGACCAATAATACATATTTTTATGACATACAGGCCAGTAAATGAACCGTTGAAGATGAAATGCGGCAACGAGCCAAAGAAAAAAGGAAAACAGCACCAAAAATCTAAGAAAAGAAGAAAAAGAAAAAGACAAAGACACGCATATAAGTTCCCACCAATCCTCCCACTTATCCTCCCAACATCCGTTGTACCTTCCTCCACCGCTCATCCACCTCCGTCAGATACCTGTCCGCCCGGATCCTTTCCAGCCGTGGCATCATTGCCTTCAGGCGTCTTGTCAGTACTTCTAACCCCCGCATGTCCTCCCCAATCGGCGAATGTCCGACGCAAATGTGGGTAATGCGGTGATTCGACACACCCCATCCGCTTTCGTTTTCGACCTTCCTTGCCTCCACAGCTCCGACGACGCTCTCCTCTCGTTGGATCCCCCTCTCGGAAAGCCAACCATCCTCTGAGGGCGGCGTCACCGACCCATCAAACACGATAGACAGCGTTTCCAAATGTCGACACGCCCGCAGAACCGCCAGCACTGCCCTCACACTCGCCGCAGGCCTGGCCTTGGACACATCCGCAACACCCACCTTCAAACTCGTCAACCCCGTAAACGCCGTTATCCACGCTTCATACCCCCGATCATCTACCTCAGCCGTGCAGTACGTACTGATGTCCAGCTCTCTCAGCGACGGGAAGGAGGAGAGGGAAGAGAGGAGAGAAGGAGAGAGGGAAAACGTGTCGCTTGCAGGGGTGCTCCAATATGACGACGTTAACTCGATCGTGAGCATGCGCAGTCGGGCCTTGTCCAATCGCGCCTGTAAAGCATTCACCAATGCTTCCATATCCCCATTCGTTGAATCATCCGCGCCGATGCGTAGATGGAAACGTGTCGGACTGGCTTGAATGGTCTCAAGGTAGCGTAAGCAGAGGGGGGCGCTATTGCCGCCAAGCGACCACGTTTGCACGTGTGATGGGAGTTGACCGACGTAAACCGCGGTGCTTGAGTTGTTGAGCTCAATGCTAAGGGTGTCGAGCGTCTGCCTGGACGTGAGCGTGTCCATGACCGGCTGAGAGAGTGCGCAGCTGCGCAAGACGCGGAGATGTGGCCATTGTCGGACAATATCGCCGATTTCGCGGGAATGATCATTGTAGGAAGAGCGCGGGAAAAAGGCGGTGAAGGAGGTAACGTTGGGACACAAGTTGGGAAGGTCAGCGAGGACAGCGGATTCAGAGGAGACATGGTTGGGCCAACAGATGAGGAAGAGGGAGACAGTGGTTACCTTTGGACCTGCAAAGTATTTGATAAGTGACACGCTCGGATCAATCAAATTAGACATCTTGAGTTCGCTCCATACAAGCTCGGTGAGGTTGGGAAGCAATGGCAGAGACGCTCTGGGGTAGCTTGCGAGGGCGGCGATAACGTTGTGTTGTACCGCAGCAGACACACGCCAACAGGGACCACGAACAAACCGGACGCGCTCGGCGTATTTGCGAAACGTCGCCCACTGTTTTTCGCCCATGAACATCCGGACCTGTGGAGAATAATGGCACGAGAAGCATTCGAAGCCGATCAAGGAGGCGCACAACAAAGGGATAGTGTTTCTTGGCCCACATGCGTCGGGGCAAGACCTTGATCAGCGGATCGAGGTTGTCTAAACGCATCCAGAGCACATCCAACGCAGGCGCACTCAACGCACGACACGTTCGGGCGAGCGATGCAAGGGTACGTTTGCCTAAAGTACGCCCCCATTTGAATTCGCTCTCGGGCGCATGGTCAAACTGACGTATAAAGTCGAGAATGAGGAGGAGGATCTCGGAAATGAGGAGGCAGCGGTGCATGGAGGCAGCAGGGGCTTTTGTAGATCGATTGTGTTTAAGACGCTGCGGTATGGAGAGTAATGACCTGCTGGTCCATGTGGCGAGGTGTCGAGGCCTGCGGTCATGAGTGAGTTCAACGTGTGGATACGGGACAGGATCCGCAGCGCACACGGTGGACTCTGTGCACTCTGGGTCAGGGGAAGTGAATGGCAAGCAACCCGGTGAGTGCATCAATGTGCTCTCGGGTTTTTGTTGCTTTTGCAGCGACGACATGACCGTCGGGAAGTCGTCGGTTCTGTCCGTCGACGAGGGGCAGTACTTGATTGCACCTGACACGCCAAGCATGTGACTCTTGATTCGCACGGGATCGCCCCATGATGATGTCATTCTCACCCATCCGAATGTGCTACACTTCGCTATCTGTGACCCAAACTACAAGGCACGCTAGAGGTCGTTGAAGAAGCCAAACAGGCCGTACATGAGGCACTGCACAAGCGCAAAGCACAGGGCTTAGAACGAGACGGACCTGCGGCGATAAACATCGAGGGCATCGCTCGCGAGTTCTGAGGTACATAACACCCCACGATGGTGTCAACCGCCCTCTGACCGAGTGATTCAGTCTAGGCGAGAACAAGAATTCAGAGAATGCAGGTGTAAAGTAGGCAAACGAAACGGAAGGCGCGGATTGCTCGTCACCGTCAATTAAAGGCTGACATAGAGTGAATCTCTGACCCAGACCTGATCACACTTTGAAACGAAAATGTCAGGTAGAGTACTCGTTTAGAACATGGCTGAAACGTATACCAGAGTATGTGTTATTGAATGTCTATGACAGAGCAATAGTGTCACGACGAATAATCTGCTTGAAATCGAATTGCATCTCAACTCGTACTCGTCTGTCATCCCTTTTCAGGCCACACTATGGTTACTCGAAAATTTGTCGGAGAGAATGGATTTCGCTTAGATGCTACCTGCAAGATTTCAGACATCGAGCTCACAAGACAAGAGCTCCAGCAGCTTCCCATGAGTTCCAACAAGGAACCGGGGGCAAGCATGCGTGCTGGCGGGACCACTCATGATCCAGCACGTACGCCAGTGTTCATTGACGCAAATGGTACGCGCTGACCTCTCTGCATCACACACCAAAGAACAGAGCCTATCACCTGATCTGTAGCATTGATCATGAGTAGTATGCATGCGAGCAATTGTGTCCAATGTCTGGTGTTCTGTAACACGATGTTTGCCTGACTTTCATTCCATTCGCTGGTGTCGGCACAAGGATACTCGGAGAAACGGCTCATCCTCATGACCGGCTACTCGAAAGGGAAAGCAGAGAAGAAAGCATTGAAATACCTAAGTTACGGGGTACTCGAACCTCTTCCCGTGCACAACAATCGGAATGCGTCACATGTTGAGATCTTGCGATCGGATAGACAGAGTAAAGACCAGCTCGCTCTACGAGAGAACGAACGCATTCACAAAGTATGGACATAAAACATGCAAGGTCATGAAGCCAGATTGAGAAGGAATCGAGCACAGTGGGGACGGGAAGAAGAGCATAAGCGCGGTCAGAAACAGATGAGAAAGGGCACAGTGGGCGGAGGCACTGCAGGAGGGGCAGACATAAAAAGTCGAGGTCCGGCACTCCTTACAGGGCTTGCGCGAGCCGTTTGGGTTGAAAGTGACAAAAATGGGATAGTTGTCAGAACAACGGACGAGCTGTCCATTGATGGTCTCGGAAAAGACCTTTTTATATTTCGCTGTCGCCTCCTCACACTCACAGAAATGGTGATGGCTCACTGAAGTGGAAGAGATATTATGGCTCCGAAGGGAGGAACCTAGAACACCACGACGCTTGGTACTCTTAGGTGAGGAATTATAGAGTCAGTCCTGTTCAGTCCGACCTCAAGAGAGTACCGTATAACGTAAGCGGACAACTTGATCGAAAGTGAAGAGCTCAAAACTAGAGTGAAGGGCTTCACCGGGAAGGAGGTTAGTGCCACGCTCAGCAGCCATATATTGCCGTCTTCCTTACTTCCTCACGCGGCTAAGACAGCGCATCCAAGTTCCGTGCCACGTGAGAGCGTTAAGGTGTCCTCTGAAGGGAACACAGTGAGATGAGGATCTGACAAGTAGCGACGGTAAAAATATATTTGATTTTCTTTAGGGTATGATTATCGCAATGAAACCCTCGGTCGATTGAGCCCCAGATACTGACCAGCCGAAGCAAAGTCAGCGATGGTGGGGTGGATAACCAGCTGGTAGGCACCGCTGAAAGTAATGGGTAGATATCTCCTTGCTAGCGGAGAAGAGGATCGTGGGAGTGGAAGAGACGGCCGGGTATTGGATCTGATAGTGTCGGGCCCCGACAGCCCGATCCTGGGAGCTTGGGAGGTAACTGTGAAAGTAACGACCCACAGTTGGATCTGAAAGACAGACAAGTAATTTGCAGGAGCTGCAAAGACAGACAAAGGATGGCAGAAACACTGAGCGTGTGTCGACATCACCTGCGTCATGAGAAATGGGAGGGGACGGATCAGAGGGAAAGTGCACAGCATCCCCAAAGGCTACATCAATGGAAAAAGGTTACGCGACGGAGGATAAAGGCAGCAGCGTGAGCGCTAGAACTGGTTAAAGACATCGGGGTAGTGCAATTGAAAGACGGAAGAAGGGCGAGACCAAGACAAGGGAAGGACGATGAGTGATGGAAGACAAAGGAGGAGATCGGCGGAGGAGTGAGGGGGCGCTGACCTGCGGACATAACGTCTGGTGAACGGCATGAAACCACAGAGAAAGTTTCAGTCCTTGATGGCAACTGTCGACGGTCTGGTTCTGTGACGATCCCTCGCAAGCTCATCTATGTCACGGAAATACGTCTGAATCTGTGCAGAGCTCGATGTCAGGTCGACAGATAACTGATTCGAAGACCCATCTTCCCCACGTTCAAGCGTTCCAAATGGACTTGACACCAAAGTCACCAGTTGCGTGTGAAGCAATCTCGCTTCGTGACTGTGTTTCACATACCGAGATTGGTTCTGCCACTGTTCGATGGCTCGTCCAGAAGATTGCAGTGTGCCCGTAATGCACACTGAATGGGCGTGTTTGCCTTGCCACCCACGGATGCGGGTGGAAGCGACGCTCAAACCAAGGTTCGAAATCCGGTTTTCTTTTTCTTTGTCTAATCGATTATGTCCTGGCTTTTTACCTTGGCTGGGCAGTTGGTCACTTACGCCACGATTACCTTTGTCCACTGACAGACCAAATGAATACATGTGGTGTGCTATGCTATGCCTTTTCTAATTTAGGTCCTGTACAGAATGTGTCACGGGTTACAAAACATACTTGAATTGGACTTAAATTTCAGTGACCACCTCCGGCAAGGCAGTGCCGGGGCTGTAAAACCGCCGAGCCATGTCACGTTCGTGTCACAATTTCGGGCTGAGTTTAAAGTTTCCTGTATCCTGCATCGATGCCGATCACACGGCCTCCTTGCTGTGGTTCGCCTTCGCAGGTCGAAGGACGACCGGTGTAGTGGACCTCCGACCCTGAAAAAGGCCTCTACAAGTCCTATTCTACTGCGTCGCCTTCTGATTTAGGTAGGTAGCCCCAGTTCGAATGGAAGTGCTAGCTCCTCATTGGAAGACGCCACTGTAATTTCCAATGACGTAGTGCAGAGCGGAGTCTGACATCAGCATGTGTGACTGCTGGGCGATCATGACTGCAAAGTACAGCACGCTTCCATCGGGTCAGACACATGGAAGCAGCATGTCGCAGCTTCTTGTAAATATTCTCCGCCGTTCTTGGTCACAGGTTGCCTACCACCCTTTGAACGCGTCGTTTTGTCAGGTGGTATAAAAGAGCGTTTTCAAGGCCGACGCTACCCATCTTTTGTCCATGTATCCCCTCGTCCTGCGGGTGATCGCTACGCTGGCTACAATTGCCTTCTTGTCTGGCCTCCTGGGTGGCCTTTTCCGCAGACGCCGCCATCCCAAACTCAATGACGGCCACAATGTAGCTAACCACAACGATTCTAATATTCCCCGTCACGACCCCCTTTCCACTCGTGACGAAAAGGTATGGCCCCGGATTCTGTCCGCAGGTCTTGCTGAACCTGACGGCGTAAAACGTCCCACCTAGGACAATACGCCGCCTTTGGGAGTGAGTGCGGAGAACGGTCCAATCCACCAGGAGACGCCCGTACAGCAGCCCCATTCTCCACCCCGCCACCCACGAAAAAAGGTGGACCCGGAAGTAAGGACGGAGGGTAATCAGCCCAGGAAGGAAAAGGTACCGAGAGAGGGGATAGTAGTGATAGAAGAAGACCATCCCCCGCAGCCTATGAAGGAGAGGGCACCAAGAGTGAGAACGGCAGGGGACGAATGACCTTATATCAAGAAAGAATGACATGAGAGAGGATTATGAGAAGCGCTTCTCAAACGTGTAACTGTGCATCCTCTCGCCGCCCGTGTCCCCGTTACGTTTCGTTACTCCCCTGATGGTGTTCGATTATCTTTTCCCTCCCTTACGGCCTTTATGGACTACTCCCGTTTTCTTTTCCTTTTCCTTGTCTGTTGTCATATCGCACCTGTTTCTTTTTCTTCTTGTCTTTTATCACATGCTGCACCATTTCTTTTGTTAACTTGCTCTGACACCTACCTCCTGTCACCTGAGACTTGCCATTGAATGGCATCACAGCCTAGTATCCTATGTGTTCTCCCAAAATGTCTGCAAGGTTGCAGAACGGACTCGATTTCCTGTTCCCACATATCGACTGACATTGTGCCTGAAGCTGCTTGGTCGCTCTTCTCTTATCTGACCCTTATTTCATTACCATATAGGTCGTCCATCCATCCTCCCAGACTCACTCTCCTTGAATAGTACCCGGCTAAAGGCATCGCACTAGGTAGCGGTGTGGGCCTGCTTATAGGGACCTGCACAGGTGGTCAAGGTTGGAAGCGACGCAACTATCAGAGCGACGGACAATTTGACCCTTTTCTTTTCGCTGTCACCTCCTTGCACCCAGAGAAACGGTGACGGTGTGCTCAAGTAGACGAGACGACCGTCCTGAGAATCTAAAACGCGACAACGCTTGGCGTTCTCACAAGAGGACTCAAAGCGTGTGGAGGTGCGAGTTGTCTTGGGACGTAAGCTACAGGACACACCTATTGGTGGCTGAATCCTTGGTTACCAGAGACAGAGCAGACGAGAAAAGAGGGAAGAGCAGAAAGAGATAAAAGGAAGCAGGTTTATGGCCGCAATCGCCATTCGACCTCTCTGTAGATGAAAGACGGCACCGAATGATGCAAGCGAACACGCATTAACGTGATCGGTGAAGAGAACGAGTAATAGAGACTGATGAGCCGAAACTGTCGGAGACCAGGCCTAAATACGTACATAATCACATATCTAATCCCAATCCAGTATTCCTTTTTCGGACTATCACTACAATGGTACATCCACTCCTTCCCACTCCCTCCAGTTTATTACCACTGACTGGAGGCTAACTGCCTAAACCTATAGCCCACATTCCCTCCAATACAAACAAGGCTAACAATGGTGGAGTAGATACCAGACCATGAGTACTATTAAAAGTAGTGAATAGAGGCTTCCTTGCTAGCAAAGAAGAGGATCATGGGTGTTACGACTCTGGAAACCAGAGGCTACACCTAGACCTGTGTGAACAGAGGAGGAACATGAATGAATTCCTAGTGGAGGCTCAGACAAGGAGCAACTGAGGAATAAACTGCAAGTTAATAATAAAGAGGACTCGTATGAGACTCGGACTCGAGACTTCCTAGATCCTAGCCTTCCTTGAAGGGCCTGGTTTCCTGAGAAGAGCTTTCTGTAAAGCCTAACTGCCTAATGCCTAAAAGTAATAAAGTCTAAGGACTTTAGCACTCTGGGCTCGGCCTTTATATACTACTCTAGGAGGTGCACGGACCATGTACATCTGTGTCTACCCTGAAGTTGTACAGTAAGCCAGCCAGTAGCATAAGAGACGTACTCATGTAGGCCGTAAGGTAAGTGCATGGATCAGATATAAGGAATGAGGCAAAGGGCCTCTTGTAAGATGTGGAGGAATGGAAGAGAAGAGGCGTGGACATAATGAGGATGGGGATCTCAATCCACAGATGAGATCCATCTCTAGATCCATCAGATCCGATGAGATAGATGAGATCCAAGATTGGGGAGATCAGGGGAAGATCCAGGGAAGATCCCTAGATGTGCCTCATGGTCACTAACCTTAGAGATACTCATATAGTATAAGCCAGATCCTAAGTTAGGGTTTAGCCTGATAAGGGATGGGATTCCCATGATCACGTGAGAATGAAAGTGGTCATTGCATGGTTTGCAACAATGGGAATAGACCTGACAAGATTGAAAGCCTTGATAGCCCAAGCTTGGAAGCTTGGGTGGCATAGCTATGAAGGTAGCAACCTGCTGCTGGATTGTAGAAGTAGAAAAGAAAACTCTAAGAGGCAATATAGACAGATAATGGAAGGAAAAAGCACTAGTTATATGCTGATATTGTTTACTTTATATAAAGTGGGAAGAGATGGGTCAGGAGAATGTGTGGCATCCCAATGGCTACATCAATGGAGGGTGGTGGCATGACAGAGAACAGAAACAATGCTGGAATTGCCTAAAGACTTCAGAATATGCAGCAGATAGACTGTAAGTAGGACAATGGGGAGAGAATAAACAAAGCAAATGAAGCAAAATGAGGCCACCAAAGGATAAAGGGGGTTTGACCTACAGAAACAATTTCTAGTGGGATAAAACTTTGAAGTAAGTCTTGGACATGCTATTATATACTATATTCTGAACCCAATTCTGACCTGGCTTTTACTTGGTTCTTAGAGCTCACTATGCTCATGTTTTCCCTGCACTAGTATTACTACAGCTGTTTCAACCCTCCATTCTCTTTCTGCTTTATTTCATTTAGCTTTGCTGCATTTTCAATCACTTAGTATATCTTAATTTTCACTTTGTTTCCTCTGGACCACTCTACTGTAACTTCATGTCTTTGTTATGCACCCCAAGAGTGCAATCTAAATACTAGAAGTAAACACTGGTAAGTGACAGGTAACCAATAACAACAAGAGGGCTTTTGCACTAGTGGCCCTGAACTAGGCTTGTGAGGCTTGATAAAGGGAAACCTGAGTTAATACCACAATGCAGTGCTCAGGTCATAAGGAGAAGGACAAGAACTCAGGTTAACTCCATAGTGCAGAGCCCAAGTAAAAGGAGTAGTGATACAACAAAGTGATTAAGACTGGAGAGACTCCAGGTCTTGCCTACCCTGTATATATATTGTCAGGAGGCATAGTCTCTACATAGGATGAGTAATCTACTATCTATGTGAATTAATAGCAGTAATCACTTGTACCTTTTTAAATAGGAAACTGGGCATAGGGTGATAAGTAATGAGTAAGATAGTGGCCTTACAAATCAAGGGTAATAGAAGAGAATCATAACCATAAGGATGTGGGAGAATAGAAGAGAAGCTCAGGATCAATGGATATGAATATGGCATGGCTGCCATAAGGCAGAGGAGATCTATCTAAATATCTGCCACAGATCAGATTCTAATCTAGATCCTGTAGATCAGATATTATTGGTATCAATCTAAGATCTCATCTGAGATCCAGCCACATCATGTGACCAACCCATGAGCAAGGGATACTCTGAATAAAGAATCAAATCTAAGCCTAGAGGTTAACCTTATAAGGTAGGCAAGTCCCATGGTCATGTGAAAGGACCATTAGTGTTTGTTGAGTGCATAACAGTCTTTCTCTACTCTTGTTTCTTTCACTTTTCTATCTTACCTCTTGCATCTCTTACCATCTTTCAGTTTCAGTCTAACATGCCTTGATGCTGTCTGAAATGGGATCTCCCATCCTATTCTTAATACTTGAGCTTTCTTGGTAAATGTTTCTATTCTATTCTTGGAAACTGGTGAGGCTTTTAGCTAGTGGCCCCTAACTAGGCAAAAAAAGAAAGATAAGACCACTACTCTTGTATAAATCTGATGCCAGCAGAAAAGAGTTATTCTATATAACTAGCTAAGAGATTAAGAGAGCAAGACTGGAGAAAACCTAGCTTGCATCCCCTGTTTTATATGTTGCCAGGGTTTGTGCACAGACCAAGTACAGGTGGTCTACCCTAAGGTACTACTATCTATGAACATTAGTAGCAGTAACCACTTAGCTATAGATAAGAGAAGGGAAAGGCATGGAGCAGGAATAAGGAGTAAGGTAGTGGCCTCATGGATCAAGGGACAGGAATGGAAGAGAACATCACACCATGAGGATGTGAAAGAATGGATGGGAAGCACACAGGATCAGATATATAAAAGAGGCATGATAGTAGCAAGGCCAAGGAAATCCATTTGAATCTCTGCCACAAATCAGATCCTCTATCTAGATTATGAGATCAGATGTTATTGGGGACTGTACCTGGATCTCATCTAAGATCTGCCACATCACATAACTGATACCTTATGCAGGGAATTACTCTGAGATAAAGAACTTAGCCTTAGTCTAGGATTAACCTTGATTAGGCTACTTATTTGCATAATTATGTGCTTCTGGTCACATGACTATGCAACCATTCACACCACATGCTCTGTAGTTCCCACAGTCATGTGCTAGAGACTATGGGAGCTGTTCTTTCTTTTCAATTAGCTGATGGATTTTGGCATCCAGCTGCTTACATGTCCAAATCTTTTAACCCAGCAGAGCTCAATTATCCCATTCATGACAAGAAGCTTCTTGTGGTCATTTGTGCCCTTAAAGATTGGTGACATTATTTAATTGGTCATCTGTCCTTTGAAAAAAACAGCAGGACTGGGTGGAATGAATAAAGCTAGTGGAATTTCATCACAATAATCTCTTCTTTTCCATCATTAAAACATCTTCTTTTGTAATTACCAAGTACTTTTCTTCCCACCTCAGTTTTAAAGGATCCTACCTCTTGTTTCTGTTTGCCAACCAACTCAATAAATCATTTTCCACAATTCAAAAGTCTTTAGAAAAGGCTGAATCCTCTATGATTGCCTGCAATTTCAAACTGGTCTATGTTTTCTATTGTCCAGTGGATGCTATAATGCTATCCACAAAAAATTTATTACTTCCATTTCCTTTCAAAAAGTTAATGCAATGCTAAATAGGACCATTCCAAGTTCTGGATGTTCTTTCCAATGCTATATACCTCCTCCTCCTCTTCATGATGAAAATCCATCCAGTGATTAACATTAGTTATGTCAAAAAGGCTCTTGAGCCATTAAAAGATCAGGAAGTCATTTGTTCTGATTCAATTGTGATTATAAAGAATGGTCATGTGAAATATAAAGTTGAATCTATTGTGGACTCTTATCTGTGACAAGGTAAATTGAAGTATCTGGTATAGTGGAAGGGGTATTCCTCCACAGATCATATATGGCAATTACCTTCAGATGTTGCTAATACATTAGAGCTGGTCCAGGAATTTCACAAACTTCATCTATTGGCTTCTTAACATCTTTTCTCTCTTGACACCCCTTTCTTTGCTCAACTTTTCTGCCCATATGAAACATTTACTAAGGAAACCATTTACTAAGGAAACATCTTTGCAGTTCTTTCATTTGGAATTCAAGAGCTAAAAAGGGGGTAGTGTTATAACACACTTTTTTCTTTTCTTGATCACATAACTTTATCTTATCTTCATTATGTGGTTATCTAATGTTTTATCTTATCATGGCATGTGACAAGTCACCTGACTCAGGGCATAGGGCTAGCCTCATGCCTTTAGACCCTGCAGAGTTAGTTCTTATTTCTATCTCTTATTTTTTTCTCTTTCATTTTAGTAGCTGGACCCTTAATGGTTCCCACAGACTCTTCTCTTCTTTTTAATCCCCATACTGCATGTATAGGAATATTCCCATCAGGGACTTGGTCTGTGCACTCTACTATAGCATCTAAATACTATAGTATTAGCTTCTCAAAGCCCTCAGCTTTAAGCACTTGTATTATACTTGTGTCAACTTATAGCTTCCCTTTTGAATCTATTCTTTCTTTTTCTGGGCTTGTGGCACATCAATTTTGGTGTGCATAACAGAATAGAGCAGAAAGGAAATGAAGAGTCAGAGCAGTGGCTAGTGTAAAGTATAAAGAATAGTTAAAGGCTAAGTTGAAATTAGAGTCTGGAATGTGGGATATAACAACTAGATACTAGTCAGTGAGTGATATTGTAATATATGATGAACTCTTGCATATCTTAGTCAGGACAAAGGAATAACTGAGAATGCTATGGGAAAAGGATAAACATATTAAAGTAGAATGGAGCTGTTATATGTTAATATGTTAGATAGGCAACAAAAGATCAGAGCTGTCATGATAAAATGGTAAGCTGTCAAAGATGAACATCATATCATAATTAACACTTTCTCTTAGCTAGAGTTTACCAGTATAGTCTATTCAAGCAGCCTAACAAGGTGGTAATGTGCAACTATGGGCAAGCCTTTGGTGGAAATGTTAGCCACATTGTTGGCAGAGGGGACATATTTCAGAAACAATTTCCTTGCACACAATTTTATTGTGAAGCCAGAAATAAAAGACACAAATATGGTGAGTATTATGCAGCTAGTATAACTGCACTTTCACTGCATATAATCATAAGAGAACATTTCCTTATGGGTAATTCTAGCCTAGGGCTTCAACCTTATATAAGTATCTTTATAATCAGTGGTTATATGATAGGGATCTTCCCAATCTGGATCTCAATGCTATCTCCATGAATATAATGGATTTGTGAATTTGCATCTGTAATTCCATCATATCTATGGTGGAGATTTCCATTCTCATGGTAGATCCTGACTCTTCTATTACAAGTTTCAACTTCTCTTCCATTTGAATCCCTTAATTCATTAGGTCACTGCCTTATTTCTTCATCTCTATTCCATGCCTGTTTTCTTTCTATTTAATAGTGCTTTCTTTCTGCTAGTGGTATTTATAAATAGCAGTAGTCTAGGGTAGGCTTTCTGTACATGCTCTGTGTGCCTTTCCTGGCAATATATAAGGGGCAGATATGAGTGGTCAAGTTCCTCCAGACTTAATCACTTTATACTTGTAGCTTGCACTTCTTTGAATCTTAGCCCTTTCTAAGCTAGTTTTTCAGTTGCATAAGACACAAGTCTCTTCTGAGTTCTCCTCATTGACCTCTTCTTGGTTTTTCCTTTTTAGAACCTCCATAGTCAGCATCAGAATACACATGGGGAGTAAAGAACTATGCTACATTAGAATTACTAAGGGTTAGAATAAAATCACAGATATATTTGAGATATTGGAAAATATGCTTTACTGCTATCCAATGGATTGGCCCAGGATTGCCTGTGAACTGTGCAACCTGCTGCATAACATGTGTAATATCTGGGCAAGTTATGATAGTACAGTGGTTGAATGTGCCCATGGCATTTTAATATGGCACATTGCACATGTCTACAAGCTTATTGGTAGTGCTTGGGAAGTATGTGTGTAATAAACACAAACTGGGTTGTTCTGGTGTCAATATTGGATTGGTAGGGTCAAGTCTGTAAGTTTTAAGCATAATATCAATATATTGGCAATGTTATGCACTTAGCAAACACTAATAGTCTTCTTACATGACCATGGAACTTGTCTGCCAAAACAAGATAAATTCTAGGCTAGGTTTGATTTATTATTCAGAGTATTCTCTGACTTATGGTGAGAGTCATGTAATGTGGCTGGATCTTAGATAAGATCTTAGATTAATACCAATGATATCTGATCTATGGCAAAGATCTAGATAGATCTCCTTAGCTTTATAATTGCCATGCCTTAGTCATCTCCACTGTCCCTGAGTCTTCTCTTTCATTTTCCCATATCCTCATGGTGTGGTTTTCTTCTAATTTCCTTGATCCATGAGGCCACTATCTTATTCCTTACCCTTTACCCTATGCCTTTTCTTATTTAGATGATCAGAGTAATAACTGCTATTGATGTCCATAGGTAGTAGCTTACTTATCCTGTATTGGGGCTATGCTCCATGGCAATATATATATAGAGTATTATGGCTCCAGCCTAACACATGGTCACATGTGATTGTAAGAGACTCAGAAAGCATGTGATGTGGGTCATGTGACCAAGAGCATGTGATCATGTGAATGAGTAGCCTTATAAGGTTAAGCCCTAGGCTAAGGTTAGTAGTTCTATTCAGAGTATTCCCCAGCACTTGTGAGGTCACGTGTATTACAGCTCCAGCCTAACATGGCAGTCTCACATGACTGTGGGAACTGTAGAGCACGAGATGCACTGGTCACATGATCAGTTGCATGTGACTGTGCGAACGAGTTGCCATATAAGGCAAACCCTAGGCTAGGTCTAAGTCCATTGCTTATATCAGAGTATTCCTTAAAGCACACCTTAGTCATGATATGGCAGATCTCTAGATGAGATCTGGATCTATCCGATGACATCTGATCTCTTGATCTAGATTAGGATCTGATCTGTGGCAGAGATCCAGATGGGATCTCCTTGGCCACCAGGCAGCCACACCTCTCAGGGCTAGTGCTTCCTCTTCCATTCCTCACCCTTGATCCATGAGGCTACTGCCTCACTCCTACCTCACACCCCATGCATTCCTTCATTTATCTATTAGAGGCCCCCTGTACATGGTCTGTGCACCATGGCTGGCAATATATAAGGCAGGGGGTACAAGCTGGGGAAACCCAGTCTTGCTCTCTTGACCTCTCAGCTAGATCTACAGTAGTGATCTAAGGCTTGATCCTAGCAGATCCCCCTTCAGCTCTCATTCACTGTCTGGCCCTCAGGTTTATATAAGAGACCCTTGGCTCCAACTAAACCATTGCCTAGTTGTAGCCACTAGTACAAAAGCTACAGAAGAAGAGTCTTAGGAAGGAGCATCCACCAAGGTGTACAAGTATCAAGAATATAACGGGAAGCGCCCATTTCAACGTGATGTGGCTGGATTCCAGATGGGATCTTAGATCTCAGATGTCTGATGATATCTCTAATGGAGATTAGAATCTGGATCTGTGGCAGAGATCAATATGATCTCCTTGGCCTTATAGTGGCCATGCCATATTCATAGAACCAGGGCAGTGCACTTCCCTTCCATTCCCCCACACCTCATGATGTGGCAGCCTCCCCTGTTCCATCCCTTATCTGTGAGGCCACTGCCTTACTCCCTCACCCAATCCATGTCCCTTTTTATCTATTATGAGAGGCTGAGCTACTTAGGCTATTGGTGACCATAGATAGCTAGACTTAGGGTAGGCTCCCTGTACTTGGTCCATGCATGGATCTCTAGAATATATAAGGCAGGAAGTGGTGAGCTGAGGTTTTCTCAGTCTCACTCTCTTGTCTCTTAGCTGAGATTATATAGGAGGGGCCTATGATCTCCTGGCCATCCCCAAGAAGGGGATCCCCCTGAGCTCTCTAGAGTTGGCTCATCATTCTCTTACATCAGCCTAGTTAGGGGCCACTAGCCAAAAGCCCTAGCAGACATTCAGGACAAGGCGCTCACCAAGGTGACATGAGAACCTAGCAAGGATGGGTAGTTACCCACAACATAGGGTGGGCAAGACCTGGAGTCTCTCCAGTCTTGATCAATTGTATCTTTACTCCCCTTTATTTGAGCACTTTAGTATTAACTTGGGTTTCTCCTTTCTCTTGATCCCTTTCAAGATTCACAAGCCTAGTTCATGGCCACTAGCTTAAAAGCCCTCTTGTTGATTTGTACATTGCTGTCACACACTGGTCTGCATTGATATTCAGTTGCACTCTAGGTGGTGCATAACAGGCAATGAAATAAGGAGATCATGTGGGTAGAGCAGTTCTAGGTGATTTAAATGCCTAAAAGATAGTGAATCTTCCCCTGATTCTTAAAGAAGACATGTGTGCTAAATTCATGTTTAAGGTGGATTATCTTATCTGGCAAGAAGATATAGAGTTCCAGGTCATTTATGTGTAAGGCAATAATGCAGATGTCAAATATGTGGCAGCAGATAAATACACAGGGATTAGATATGCAGACAGAGAAATCAAGACCAGTGAGAATTGATTTTGGCTTGCAGTATCAAAGATAGCTGGACTGGCATAAATTATAAAGTGCTTTTCTGAGTAGCAAGATCTGCTGCTTAAAATCATTTGCAATAAATCTTGTGGGTTTCCAGATATAGGTAGGCTGGTCAGGTACATGTTGCTATTAAGAAAAGCCAAATTTATATTGATAACATGGATTTACCAGTTAAAGATAGCAGCAATTGTATAGAGTAGACAGATGAACTCAATTCTTGCAACAGGGGCAAAGGTTTCATTAAAGTTAACACCAGGTTTTTGGATAAAACTACATGCAACAAGGTGGGCCTTATAGCATAGAATACAGTCAGAGGCATTATGTTTAATATTATAATGTTTTTTTTTTATTTTTACCATCTTTTTACTTTTCATTCACTCTTTACAAGTTACATCACATGACCCTGTGAACCCTTTACCTTTTACCCTTTTACCCTTTTACTTCTTAACCTCTTCTCATATTATTATCTAGCCTGGTCTAGACTATAATGTTATGCTTTATAGCTGGCAAATGTTTTCCTTAGTCAGATGCTCCTCTTTTGCCATTGAATGGCTAACTGAGCAGTAGTTTAGAGTAGGCCAGGCCTATATGGTCTGTGTGCATTCATGTACAGTATATAAAGGCTCAGTTTATAGCCTGGATTTTCCCCAGTCTTGTGCACTTGAGCTCTAAAACTTTATACAAGGCACTTGACTCTTTTTCCTTAAACTTCTCTTGCCTAGTTCTCTGTGGGTCTAGTTAAAACCACAGCTCTTAGGAAGGTATTCACTAGTTCAGACACAAGACTCAAGGAAAGAATGGCCAGTAGCCATTTCAGTAGCAGTGCAAGTGGACCAGGTATGAAAGGGTAGAAGTAAAGTAGGGTTTTGATGGGGCTAAGGTGACTCAACATGATTAGGTAAAGCAGGAGGAGATGGAATAGGAGGCTTTACATAATTATTTTGAGAAAAAGGAGGCATAGATGGTTGCTGGCTGAACTTAGTGTTATTTGACTCAAATAAGAATGAGCAAAGTGAGGTATAGTGGAATTGAGACCCCTCCCTTAGCCAGAAAGCAGTTGCAATCATCAGCATTATTATTAAAAACAGCATGAGCTGAAATCTGAATGGCATGCTTTGCTGGGAGATAGAAATGCCAGTCTTCTATGTGACTGGATAACCAACAAAAATGGTACACATATCTTTGAGGTCAAGTTTCTGGCAGGCAGAGATATTATCAAGAACATATGCAAGATAGCCAAAACAGTGGAGATAAGAGATATTGGGCTTATGCCCATACTACATTTCATATGGAGTGGAGTTTGGAGGAGAGCAGGTTAGATATTGGTTTTTGATGTTAACAATATAATTGGCAGCTTTGGTCCAGAGGGAGAGAAGCAGGCCAGAGTTAATGAAAATAGTGTGGACATGATCAATAAGAGTATGATTTAGCCACTTAGAGACACCATTTTGCTTAGGGGTATATGGAATAGAGGACTCTCATTAAATACCCTCCTGTTTGTAAAAAAGATCCAAGCATTGGTAAGGAATTTGCTATCATTGTCAGTCTGGAATATCTGAATGGATTTGTCACATGAGTTCTTAAATTTAGATTTCCAGGTCTTAAAAGCAGCAAAAGCATTACTCTTGTGCCAAAGGACTAAGACCCAAACCCATTGTAAGTAATTATCAGTAAGAGTTAGCATATATCATGGCTTAGATGTACTATAGACAGGTAAAAGATTCCAGAGATCCAAGTGAATAAGGGCAAGGAAATGACATGCTCTATTATGTTTCAATGGTGGAAATAAAACATGAGTAAGTTTGCCCATTGCACAGGATTTGCAGATAGGGGGGTTATAATCCAGTTCAGCCTTAGTTAGGTCAGCACAAGTTACAAGCCCACTATGCAAAAGTGAGTGGACAGTTGAATAGTTCAAGTGACCAAGGCAGCAGTGCCATTGCTTTAGCTTGGTAAGTAATAAAATGGCTGGGTAAGCAGCATTGGGTCAAGGTCTGGGAATATCAAGATAATAAGACTGGTTAGCATGATAAATGGCAGTGAAGACAATTTTATGGAACTTAACAAGCAGATCATAAAGCAGTTATCTCTCATCAGATAGCTCAAAGGAGATATAGCATTCTACATCAAAAAGAATATAGCAATTTGCATCATTGAGCTACAACATTGAAATGATTGACATGGAAGATAAGGGAACATGGCATGCATCATGGAAATGTTATGCTAGGCCTGGGTAGGGACAGGCATAGACCTTGCTGTGGGTAAAGAGGATGAAGTGAACCCAAGGTAAGCTTCAAGATGAGTGGAAGGCAACAAATGAAGTGTTGTGCCTTAGTAGTACCAGCTACACTTCCAGGGGTGTGCCAAGATCAGATGCTGATAATCCTCTGGTTAAGTGCCAGGACACAAGTGGTGGATTCCAAGTATGTAGGTACAGGGAGTAAAAGATGCAAAGACTTGTGAGGAGATCACAAGGTAGAAGTAGCATAAAAAAAAGGGAACAGGGAGTATGCTACTTTATAGTACAGCTAATAAAGTTGGAGCAGAGATGAAGTGAGTAATCATGCTGATGAATGATGAGTAAGATATTCATATAGAAATGGATGGAAAGAGATGGAATGATTATGAGTCAGCTGGGAGGAGATAGGAGGCCCGGGCAAAGGGCATAACAAGAGAGTGGTCTAGGCTAGGCTAGAACATGAGAAGAGCAGAAGCTACAATAAGAAAAAGGAAAAAGAGAGAAGAAAAAGGAGGAAACATAACAGGAAACAAAGTCAGGTTGCATTGCCAGAGGGCCTGATGGCAATGAATTGAGCTTTATCATGGCTTGATATAATCATTTGCCTATTGCCAAAACCACTGGTGCTTTTGCCTGGTAATGTGGAATATGACATAAATAATAAGTAATCTGTAAAAATATAAGTCATGTTATAATTGGTTTGTTTTTTTTCTTTTCTCTTGTCTTAGCTTCAGACTTCATGCATTTTCAATGCTTTCTAATGCTCTCTTCTGCTGCTCTAACCTCTGCCCCTTTAACTTCACTGACAACTCCTTTATTACTATTCTCTCAGAATATCTCTTTTGTTATATCATTGACACAACTCTCTTTACCTATATTCACAAACATGCAAAGACTAATTCCCTCTGCCTCTCTCTTCTTCATGCATGAAATAACCCCATATACTCTAATTCCTGCAAGCATATCACAGATTGGAAACTCTGTGACAATATTTTTATCTACTATAATCACATCTATGTCCCAGCTAATGAACCTCTTTGTTAGTTCATTCTCTGGCATTGCCATGATTACCCTCTAGCTGGCCACCCTAGCTATCTCAAAACTCTCCAGCTTGTTAAAATTGAGTTCTGATGGCCCAGAATGGTTACTTATGCCCACTATTTTTTGAAGGTTGTGCTACCTGTTAATAGAACAAGGTTAACACCCACTTCTCTATCCCAGCCCTCTTCCCCATCTGCTTCTCTGCTATCTGCCTCTTTTAGATGGTCTCTTGTGATTTCATCATAAACTGAAACAGCAACCTAGTTATTCTGCCTTGATACTTGAAATAACCTTGATATATACTTCTAGTCTGTTCTAGAAAGCTGATAGGGCTTTTATGCTAGTGGCCCCTAACTAGGCAATGAAGAGAAGAGAAGAGTTCCTGGGTCCTTGTATAAACCAATAGCCAGCAGCACTAGTAAGCTAGCCTATATAACCAGCCTAGAGGTCAAGAGAGCAAGACTGGATTTCTCCAGCTTGCATTCTCTGCCTTATATATTGCCAGTGCTTGTGCATGGACCAAGTACAGGAGGCCTACCCTAAACTCACACTATCTATGGTCACCAATAGTGTAACTGGTTCTTTATTGAATAAGGAGAATACATGGGGCAGAGATAAGGAGTAAGGCAGTGGCCTCATGGATCAAGGGATAGAAATAGAAGAGAAGCCACATCATGAGGATGTGGGAAAATGGAAATGTACAGGTTCTTAGATATAAAAGAAACATGGCCACCATAAGGCTGAGGATATTACAATCATTTTTCACTTTTTCATCATGTAATCATGGGAACCTTTTCACCTTTTCACTTCTTCACTTCTTCACATTTTCACATTTCACATCTTCACTCTTCATGTCCCAGAACATTCCAGATCATGATATCATTACCTGGCAGTTACCATAAGGAACTGCTAAGGTACTTGCTTCCTTATTGCCATTAATCTGCTTACTGTAGCATAGTTTAGGGCAGACTTTAGTTACATGGTCTGTGCACATTACTGTATCATATATAAAGGGCTGGCACAAGCTGAATTTCCCAGTCTTGCGCACTTAAGCCTTAGGCTTTATATAAGTCCTTGACTTTTCTCTTTCTACTCTTGCCTAGTTCACTGTGGGTCTAGCACAAAACCACAGCTTTAGGAAAGTGTTCACTGGACCAGACCACAAGACTTAAGGAAAGGACAGTTGCCAACCATTTCAGAGGAGATCTTATCTGAGATCTGTCATATCATGTGACTGATACCTTGTGCAGGAAAAATACTCTGATATAAAGAACTTAGCATTAACCTAGGGTTATTCTAATAAGGCAACTTGTTTACATGATTACATGCTTTTGGTCACATAACTATGCAACCATTTGCATCATATGCTCTACAGTTCTCACAGTCATATGCTGTAAACCATTGTGTTTGCTAGTTATGTAACATAAACCTTCTTCTTTTTGATGAATATAATTCTCTATTGATTAAGGTTAACCACAGGCTTACAAAGGGGATAATTCTATGCCCTATCAAGAAAATCACCACTGCCAAGAGTATTACTACACTCTTTTTCCACAAAGTTTAATTACACTTTGATCTCTATAATAAAATAATCTCTAACCAAAGCTTCAATTTGTCTCTGCATTTACTAAGGAGCTTGATAAACTCCTCAACTATGACCTCTCCCTCTTTACACAGTCTACTGTATACTACCCCCAATCTGATGGAAAAACTAAACAAGTTAACCAGGAACTTAAAACCTATCTCTGCACTTTCTGCAGAGCTAATCCTTTTAAATGGGCAGAATAGATCTTCCATGCAGAATTAATTTTTTCACAATTACCACCCCCACTTTATGACAAATCAATCTCTGTTCTATCTCATAATAGAATATAAATTCCATGCCTTTTCCTTGATAATCTTCAAGACTCTTATGTCCATAGTTGCTGATAGACTAAAGAACCTGACAGCAGCTAGAGACAAGGCCCTTGTGGCCCATGACCTTGCTTACCAGACTATGGCATTCTATATCTGCTTCAAATTTATCTTTTTTGCTAAAGGGTCTAAAGTCTGGCTAAAAGCCAGAAACCTCAACCAATTAGCCATTTATCACAAATTTGTGCCAAAATAAGAAGGTCCCTTTACCATTACAGAGGTACTATTTTCCATTATATACCACCTCCATCTTTCCACTTTCTGGAAGATATATCTAGTCTTCCATGCTTTCTTGTTATTGCTCTATTGTAAAAATAATATTTAGAGAAGCAATTTCCCTGCTCCATTCCTGAATCTTATAGAGGATCAAGAAGAATACAAAGTTAAGTAGATATTAAAACATTATGGCTTACCTTCCTCCTGCTTCTTTCTAATCCAATGGAAGGATTACTCAGCTGAGCAGGACTTATGAAAACCTGAATTCAATCTCCATAATATCTTCAAGCTTGTGAAGGCATATAAATGCCTTCACTCCCTTTCCTTCTTGCCCTTAGTTCTCTTGCTCTCTTACAAAAAACCTCAATGTCCCAAGAAATCCAATTGCTAGCTATATCTTACAACTTTACCTATTGCTTTTGCTTTACTATTATAATGCACTTTTTATTCTTTGATCACATGACCTTATCTTATCTTCTCCATGTGATTATCTAATCTTTTATCTTATTAGAGCACATGATGGGTCATTTGACTCAGGACACAGGGTTTGTTATAGCTCTAGCCTAACATGGTGGTTGCATGTGACCATGAGAGTCTTTGGAGCATGTGATGCACTGGTCATGTGATCAGTTGCATGTGATCATGCAAACGAGTTGCCTCATAAGGCAAACCCTAGGCTAAGGTCAGAGTCCTTATATTCAGAGTATTCCTTTACCAGGTCTGGTCATATGATATGGCAGATCTCTAGATGAGATCTAGATCTATCCAATGATATCTCTTTGGAGATTAGGATCTGATCTATGGCAGAGATCCAGATGGGATCTCCTTGGCCTCATGATGGCCATGCCCTTTCACAGAATCACCTGGTCTTCTCTTCCATTCCACACACCTTATCTGTGAGGCCACTGCCTTACTCCTATATCTGCTCCATGCTTTTCCATATATCTATTAGAGGTACAAGCCCCTTCTGCTATTGGTGGCCATAGATAGTATACTTAGGGTAGGCTCCCTGTACATGGTCTGTGCAAGGACCCTTGACAATATATAAGGCAGGGAGTGCAAGCTGAGTATTCCCCAGTCTTGCTCTCTTTGTTATAATCACTTTTTACTTTTCACATCATGTGACTGTGGGACACTTTTAACCCTTCACCTTTTTCACATTTCACCTCTTCACATTTCACATTTTTATACCTTCACTAGTCAAGCTCTAGACCATGACATCATTGCCTAGCAGCTCCCATGAGGAACTGCTATGGTACTTGATCCTTTATCGCCATTGGTTGGCTTACTGTAGCATAGTTAGGGCTGGATTAGTTTACATGGTCCGTGCACCTCCATGTAGCATATATAAAGGGCTAGCTCAAGCTGAAATCCCCCAGTCTTGCGCACTTGAGCTCTAGGGCTTTATACAAGGCACTTGACTCTTTTTACTCTTCCTTTTGCCTAGTTCCCTGTGGTCTAGCTAAAACCACAGCTATTAGTATAAGGTGTCCACTGGGCAGATTGAGACATGAGAATAGGACAGTAGCTTGCTGTTTCATAGATCATGAGATTAGATGTTATTGGGACTGTATCTGAATCTCATCTGAGATCTGCCACATCACATGACTGATATCTGTGCAGGAGAATACTCTAAATAAAGAACTTAGCCTTAATCTAGAATTATTCTTAATAATATTATGACATTTTTTTTCTTTATCACATGACTTTATCTTATCTTTGACATGTGGTTATCTAATCATTATCTTATAAGGGCACATGACAGGTCAGGTGACCTAGGGCATAGGGTTAGCCTCATGTCTGGACTCTGAATACTTCTTTTCATTTTTATTACTTCTCTTCCATTTCAGAAGCTAAACTCTTGATGGTTCCCAAGATGGCTTCTCTTCTTTTTAATCCCCATGCCTCATGATGGGAATATTCCCATTAGGGTCTTGGTTTATGTGCAGGTAGCTGTAGTATAAATACTGTAGCCTTATTATCTCAAGAGCCTCAGTCTTAAGTACTTGTACTATACTTATGTTAACTTGAGATATCCTTGAATCTTTATCCTTTTTCTTTGAGCATTTGACACTGCAATCTTGTGATGCATAACAGATAAGGCTACTGATTCACATGATCACATGCTCTCCAGTCACATGACTGCAACTAGTTTGCATCACATGCTCAAAAGTTCCCACAGTCATGTGCTAGAGATCATTGTATTCACTAGTTATATAACACTAGTATAGTTTACTGGCTAGTATGGAGTATAAAAGGCAGCTAAGGACTAAGTTGGAATTTAGAGTCTAAAATGCAGGATATAACAATAACAGTTTCAAGGCATGTCAATCTGAAACTGAAAGATAATAAGAAAATATAAGAGTTTATATAGGAAAAAAAAAGAAACAAGAATGAAGAAAGGCATGGAATTAAAACAGAATAATCTAAAGGAAATAAAGTGAGAACTAAGATGTACTAAGTGCCTGAGAATGAGACAAAGCTAAAATTGGAATAGAGTGAAAAGAAAACAGAGGGTCAGAGGAACAGTAATGACACTAGAGTAAGAATGTTATGAATCTAGACCAACAGCAAGAGGAAATCACCTTGAGAGGTGCTTAAAACTGGGGGGACAAAAGAATGCCAGCCTAGAAAAAGCACTAGAAAACAAGGTAAACAAGTAAACAAGTGCTCTAGACTGGAAAACCAGTCTATGCCCTTGCCCCTTTATATATTGCTATAAAGTATGTATGGACCAGGCCATGAGGAATACATAAGGTAGCTAATGTACAGAAAACAATGCTAAATAAGAAAATAGAGCAAAGGAAAACTAAATAGGAACCAATGGCAAATAGGAAGTAATTATTAAAAGAAAGCAATGTAAAAGTAAGGTATGACATCAGAGGGCTAGACCATAACATCAGAGAAAGTCTAGACTATAATAAGGTAAAAGGCTATGCTACATGAGGTATAAAGGCTAGACCAGGCTAGACCCAACCTCATGGCATGATAAGATATAAGATGAGATAAGATAAGATAAGATCAAAGAAAGCAGTCAAAGATAGTAAATAGTAAAGAGAACT
>JBBPJW010000179.1:0-10445 GCA_038088935.1 Pulveroboletus aff. viridisquamosus
TCGGCTCGCTTCAGGCTTTGGCGCGGTCCTGGGGACGAAAAGGCTAAATATTTCTTCCCCCTTCCCCCCCCCCTCTTCCGCCGATGCACCGCCTGGCCCTGACATCGAAGACGCTGCCCACACAAGGCCATCAGCACGGAGAAACACCTCCGAGTCCCCCCGCGCTCCGTATTAATCCCAGCCGTCCCTCAGTGGCTGCGCGTACAGATATGTACCCCAGACTGTCCTACCAACGGATCCATTACGAGAACAGAACTTCTAGCAGTTCACGGTCAGGTACACACGAGCCCTATCGCCAAGCGTCCGTTCATCGGGCAGGACAAATACACATGCGTTGCGATGCCGTTTCGGTTCCCATCTGCCAAGCGTTGGGTAATGAAACGATTTGGTCTGATTTACGTTTTATACACGTAGAGTCGGGGATACAACATTGGGCGATAGCGAATCCTGGTGCCCGGTTCTCCTTGAGAACCGGAGGTTAGCAATCAGTGGCGAGGCTTTAACATCGCGCCCGTCGCTGTCCCGCTCTCGATCACTGGACACGTCGACTGACTTGATGGCCGCGTTTGCCACCTGACCGCAACACGGATTAGACCGGCGGCCAGCTCGAGACAGCGTAGCTAATCATGTCGTACCTGGGACTGCGATAGCCCTCGGCCCCAGGGAACGAGTGTCAGTTCATCCGCGGTCCGATTTCCACGCTAGCTCCATATGTAGACGGGGCATGAGCGCGGACTTGATTTGGATCGGGATCTCGTAGTCAAAAAATCAGACTTGTCGAGGACCTCCATGTCAAGTTAGCCCGACGGGCTCCGACGACACACGGCCATCCTTTTGAGGTAGCATTGGCCACCGTCCTCGTTGGTCCACGAACCTCCGCCGTCGTGGCATTTGGCAGGCCCCAAGTACGGCAAAAGGGACACAAGGCCATGCTAATCAAGGCAGTATACAGCAAGACCGTGAGCCCCAAGTGGAAGGACAGGAACGAGCACAGATCGAGGGTACCCCACGGTGGGTTCGCTCCGGTATACTCCGGCATTCTCGCGCTATATCGCTATGAAAAGCTGCCGTGGTGCTGACACTGGATCCGTCTTCAGGCTGCTACTGTTCGCTTCTGGTGCATTGATGCTCGTTCGTTCCCGCGCCTTTTCCCGTTCTTGCTTTTGCCGCTGCTAAGCCGATCACCCGAATCGTGTTTAGGGTGAAACGGCGCAGATGTGGATCCCATCAAGAACGGATGGACGACTACCATACAGACCCAGGGCATACGCACGCTTCATCCGGCGGACGCAGCGTGCCTTGTTCACCCTGGCGAGCAGATAGTCGTGGCCAACGATGCAGCTGGCATTCTACTGCACACACAGGGGTGCGTATACAAGCTTGGGGGAGTACACGAGCGTTGAGCAAGGAAAAAAGAAACGAAAACGCGAGCACTGGGAACGAGTTCTCACCTTGTCTGGGAAGCCGGCTAGTTCTAGATAGTACTTACGTACGAGCATGCCAGACTTGTCAAACTTCTTTGAAAAGGGGCCCCATAGACACGATCTGGACCTAATATTAGTAAATCCGTAGCGCAATTACCGCTCGCGGAAATTTCACAATACTGCGAGAAAACTGCAGAGCACGACAACCGTGCTCATCACCATAAAAAAAAAAAGGGTCCAGATGTCGAGCTCTTCAGCACGTCCGTGGGCATGGAAACAATTTACACGTCCAATTTCCGGGTTTCGAGCAAGGATCCCAGTCGATAAGCCACTCTGCAAAAATGTGTAAGAACGAGACCCTGTCAGTCTCAATTCTATTCCTGCCGGCAGGTCACCGAGCATCGCACCCCCTTACCGTCAGAGACGTCTGCTCCGCGCTCCCAGGAGACGTAACACTGCCTGCGGGCAAGGAAGCACTGGCGACCAACTGAGATGAGATTGCTGATTAGCAATTTTCATTATGTCGGCACCGCCACTGCATGCCGCACGGGATAACCCCCTCTGTTCGACGTGGACGCATAATGGCGTCAATCCATGGGAAACCCGTCTTGCCTTCCTTCTGAAAATTCATCGGATGTAGTCATGATAAATTGGACCTGTCGCACCCACCTGTGTCGCTTCGTCAACGGCATCCCCGAGGGGTCGTGGACGAGCATCTGCCCATTCTTGTCCTATTCAATCCGCATGGTGCCCAGTGTGTGCGAATGTCGGAGCGACGAACAAAAAAAAGGTACCTGCAGCTGCCAATCCATAAACCTCGGTTGAGCTCGGTCAGCGTGCGTAATGCTTCTGATAGAATAAACGCCGTCAAGGAAGCAGGTTTTACCTGCGGAGAGCGCTCCCACGGATTTGGCCAGATGATAACGCTCGACACCAAAATACATTTCTCTGAGCCGAAGCGGGTCCTCGACGTTCTCAGGTGCTGGGGGAACTAAAAGCACGTATGACCCGACAGGAGGACTGGAGTGTGCAGCAGGTATGCGCGGTCAATGACCAGAGTGCCTTTTCCCCTGGTCGGTCCACTGCGCCGTGTGATCGCTAACAGGCCCAAAGAATTTTGCGTGGCCCAAGGCAACCGAATTGCATGCAAGGGGCTGGTAATTTCCGGTGATATGAGTCCGTCATAAATTTACGCCCTCGAGCGTACACGTACCAAAGGGGTCGTTGGTGGAGGATCAAGGACCACCGGACTCGTCATTGACTCGAGAGAGAGTGACGACACGGTCCACGTCTTCACAGAATGCGTCCAGTCTTCTCAGTGCTGCTTCTGATTCACCTCCCCTGATGCTCGTTGTAGCAAGGGGCAAGCCAAGCTCCTCGAGGGCCGTAATTTCAAAGTCCCCCCGGGAACCAGCAAATGAGTCTGGATCGCTCGATCATGAGGTGTCCTTGGGAGGAGGTGTGATCGGTGAAGAAACCCGTAATAGCACAACGAGAGATACCTCCGCTTCACGGTCGCCAGTGTTGAGATCGACATGGCGGTGGACTGGATGTTGTGCACGTGTGAATACCAGAATAGCTGTCTCTCCAGGTGTGCGCATATGCTGGGGGAGTAAGAGAGCGTGGTCGAAAGCCAGGAGATTCCTGACGGCCTGAAGAGAAGAAACCAGAAAAGGGGGACGGGAGACACGCAGGAGGCGCTCGTTTGATGTGGCGTCATGTTCTGAGCACCATGAGGAAATAGACCGCGTCGCTTCTCCGCCGTATGCATTCCGAGGGTCGAATGCACGTCCGCTGCAAGTGCACCTGATTTGACCCCGCATCTCACCTCGCCGCATATGTCGCGCTGTTCTTCTCAAACACGAGACGGGAGACGCACCATGCTGAGCACCGCGCTGGGATCACGGCCCGGGGAGGTCCGCGGACGACACGGAACTTGCTCGTGCAGAAGGGGGAGCGAGAGGGGTCCGCGCATGCCCTCTAAAAAATAAAAAAAAAGTTCATTCTGGGTCGTACGGGCAAGTCACGAACAAACGAATCCTTCTAGGATGCCAGGAACTGACCTGTTCGCATTGAATTGGTGGGCAGCGACGCATTCAGGGTCACAAGCGCATATCTATGGTCATTCGAAAGTCGCACGAACTGAGATAGCGGTCTGAAGGAACGTACCGGATAAAGCACGTCTGAATTCAGATCGAGTGCTGGGCGGGTCATGCAGGCAGAAACCTGTGCGAAACCAGCACAGGGCGGCTGGGACGTGTTCCAGGGCGCACACCACAAGACAGACACCGGCACCAGTGTTTTATGCACACATCGCCAACTGGAACCAGGTCCTTACTGGTATCTTGCAAGACACGTGCACACATTCATATATGCCGGCCAAGGTTGAGGCTACCGGCTGGGGCACTTGAGTCCAATAGGAGCATGCGATAGCGCGTACAAAAAAGAAGAAAACAAACTCCAGAGTGCAAGTCCATAATCTATATACGTGAGAGTCCAAACTAGAAAGCGCATCAAGGTAGAACAAGCCTTTGAGTGTGGTACAGAAGCAGTAGAACTAGACCTTCATCCTACCGGAGAATGAGTGGGTGGGCGAGTGGATAGGGAGGGACCCTTTGAGCGTGGTCGAGGTAAGCGTGGTCGAGGTAAGCGTGGAAAAGCGCTGCAGGAACTGCTCGTCGATGGGATCCCGCCTCGGGTATGAGAGGGCTTGGAGGTAATCGAGGGGGACCAACTGTTCTGACAAGTGGACGGTACTTAGCCTTGGGCTCGGGGTGGCCGGCATGGATGACGCTGAGGAGGGGGGCGAGGGGCAGATAGACGTCGTGGGTGCGGCGAGGCCCTCTCGGTAGCGTGGGTGATCTCGCCCAGCGATCAAATTAGGTTCCGAGTACGTAGTTTGACGGACGCCATTTGAGGAGCTGTAATGAGGGTTCTCGACCGATGACGGCAGAGAGAAGGCAGGTTTCCGGGCGCCGGACGGTTCTGACAGCTCGAGTTGAGGAACGCTGGCAGAGGGGAACTGGGTGTAGACGGGTGTGGGGGCTTGGGAGTGGTAGAAAGGAGGGGGAGGGGGAGGGTCCGAGGGGGAGGTGACGCCTTCCATGGGTGCTTGCGAGATGCGTTTTGCGACGACGGACTTGGGGAGATCGTCCTCTCTACGGGATTTGCCATCTCTGCGAGCGCTACGGAACCATCCGTCTGGAACGGGGACATCACCGATCCCTTTGATGTTATCGACCGTGTTGAGCCGATCGAGCTTTTGCTGGCTAAAGTATGCCGCTGCCAAGCGAGATGCTGAGTCGCGCCACTGCGGAGATTGCCATGAAACACGTACTGAGGTGCCACTTTCTGAATATGCCTCGGGGGCGATCGTCGGGCAAAGAAACGCGCACACTATAAGTTTGCTTTATTAAGCGTTCAGATTCGCTTGTTGCGCGGGATCGAGGCGAGGGGTACATGCTGTACGTGCACCGGGTGAGTGTCAGCAGGCGATCGAATGAGGACAAGGAGTCCGTAGACGGTGGAACAGGGCGGAAGCATGGCGGGGGGGTGGGCTAGAAGAGGGCGGAACGACTGACCTAATCATTTGCGCCCAAGGGGTAGAGGCGCTCGTGGGATCATCGCTCACGTCGCACTCCTTCTGGTGGTAGAAGAGAAAGTCCTGGGGGGGGGTATGAGCAAGGGGAAGCGGTGGCGTGGTGGAGACCTACGTCACGAACACGACTCGGGCCCCAGCCCATGCCATCGGTCCTGTGGGAGGAGATGAGCGGCGCGCGGGGGGAGGGGGGAGAGGGTCTGACCATCGCTCCATGCCGAGACCGGTTGCCTCAGAGTTGGCGCTGCGCTCTTCCCAGACGTATACGTTGCCGGGGACGATGGCGCGGCGCTCCTCTGCGTCGAGGCGGCGAGTGATGAGGGGGATGACGTTGCGGGCGACGGCATAGAAGACGTGGAGGGCATCCCTGGTGGAGCGGATGCGGACGTTTTGGAGGGAGGGGTGCTGCATTGGTGGGGGATGGAGAGAGAAGGGTTCGAGACAGGGCAGGCTATATATTGCCCGGAAGCATCAGGGAAGCAGGAAAGGCGGGGTCGAGAGGAGGCGACCCAAGTTGGAAAGTATTTTAGGTTTGAGTTGAGTTAGCACATGGACGACTGGAAAAAACGTCAACGTTTAAGTTTGTCCACCAACGATCGGGGCAATGCGCGTTCTGCTCGACCGGACGAGCGTACGACGACCCCCTCCTGATTGACGGTGTGGCCAGACGGCGGCAAGACCCTCTCCCCACCCGTCCGTCCATCAAACCTTGATGGATGCGACGCACCTTATTCTGTTTCTGTTTCTGTCCGTAACTGCATGGCCCATTCAGTCACCAACGTGAATGGCCCAGGCGAACACCCTCGAGCCCCCCTGCTCGCCCTCCCCGACCAGCGCCCGGCACCCGCCCGTCGCTCGCCCCCCGCCTCCCTTCTGCCCGTGCACCCGTCCCATCGCCGTCTGCGCACTCACGGTCCACGTCCTCGTCCAGTGTGAACACGCCCCATGCGTGGAACCCAGCCTGACATGCGGCCCAGACGCCACCAGCCGTTTGTCGCGTGCGTGAACAGGGCCCTTGACTTTCGAAAGTCTCCCTGCCGCCTGCACCTCAGCCCCTTCCTCGTCCCAGCGTGTTCTCCGACCGAGCACATCCGCACCCCCGGGCAGAACGAAAAAGCCTCCGCAGCCCGGCCAGATCTAATCTGGAACACCCTCGCAAAGTATCCTTCTGGGAACCGCCATTTTCATACCTCGGACACTCCCGCCTGCCCTCACTGGTCCTCATACGTGGACACCTGTAACTGGGCGCGATGCCCCTGCGGGCTTCCGCTTCCTCTGATGGACTGTCTTCCATATGAGTTCGTATCGCCATTCCTCCGGCCGTGTTCCCCCACTGAAGCTGTGGCCCCTGAGACCCAGTCGACGCAACTCAAGCCACATCCTTTCCAAGACGTGTGCTCAGAACAGAATACCGCGAGGCTGTCCCATTCCTTACCCCTCCTCCCTTGGACGTCTCCCAGCTTCAACCGCGAAGGTTCCACCGTCCAGCCAATTCAATGTCCGAGACTCCGTGGCGTGACAATTCGCGGTGGCCGATGACCCGGACGCCGGACGGGTGTCGCCCTGTCCACCCTCTGCCGCGCTCCGCCATACCAACTGCCAGCTCATACCAGACCACCCACCTGAGCCACTTCCGTCCACGACGACCTGGCGTTACGAACGAGCCACCTCCGCGTCCATCGCACTCCCACCACACCATGCTCATCTGGGCGCAATCAATCTCGAAACGGTCAATGGTCCCTTCCATCATTCGAACACGTCACGCCCAAACCACCATCGGCCACAAGTCGCGTTACGCACTCTCAGCATATCAGCTGCCGTCGGGTCTCCTCAAATTCAGGGCACTCGACGGGGATTACCCCTCCTGTAAAGCTTTTCATATCATTGTGACAAACCGCGCTCAGCTCGCCAATCCGTCCGGGGTCATGCACTTGGCACGTCACCCAGCGGAGGCAGTCGATGCTGCAGGTCCGCTTTTAGGGTCGTGAATTCTCCGAGGGTGGGTCAGTCAAGATCGGCCCCCGCATTCGGAACCCAGACGGAGTCACTCTCTTGCGAACATACTCTGGCCGGCTCATGGACGATCTGGGGGCCAATCCCAAATCAGTTGTGCATCCTGTGACAGCGTCTTTTGGACTTGGAGAGAACGTTTCCGCCTCGAGCTCAAAGAGCATCGTGCTTCCTGATGTCCCCACACATGCCCTGTATCATTGCGGACCTCACCAGCCAGTTCCCGATGAAGATCTCGTACGCGCACCGTTCATGTTTGGCGTGGAATGACTCGGTGCGTGCAGAGACATACAATACTGAATCTCTCGACGTGTTCTTCATAGGTCGCTGTTTGAACGCTCACCGTCGACCCATCTTGCGTGATAGAATGACAAATGCGGGGAACGCAAGGAGTCTCTGCTCGTGCACGTATGATCCTGTCATCATCCAACGAGCGAGGAATGTATATACAACATAAATATTATGGCACCTGTGCAGCGTCAAGTAGAGGTGGTTAGTGATCCGGTTCCAAGTATGACATGGCCACACAGCTCGGCTGGCAGCGTTGTCGGTACTCCATTTCGCGGGCGAGGTCGCATCATCTTACACGACCAGGTGATCTAGTGAAAATGGAGTCATATTGCCAACTCTACAAGCGGACGGATCTTACCTCGCAGTGGAAGCACGATCGGAACCAGGTCTGGAATTTCTGCGTAATGCATCTGGTCGCAGAACATGTACCGTATCCGTAATGATTTGGGAGTCCTGGGGGCTGGGTCGTAAAATCCCTGTATGCCTGACTGCACGCAGACGATAAGTGTCGTGTGAACGTTCCAATTCAACTAAACCACCTTGGGCACTTTGTTTGACACGTATAGCTGACTGTTATGCACCAGTGCTTGAAGAGGTATCGTCACGTCCACATCCAGTCCCGTCGTTCCGTTGTCCAGAGACGTCGGTCCGTACGTGGCCTCCAAGATCACCAGGCCTAACGGGGGTAAGCAAGACGGGGAACATCATAGGCTGCCATGAGTATTACCTCCTATCGCCCTTTCAGCGTCCATGTGCCTCCTCGCAGGCTCTCGCAAAAGGAGAACGGTATTCTCACTCTCCCTCATTACCGCCGACCTCTCTTCTTTCAGAGCTCTCCGAGCAGCATCAAAGTACCTGAATCCCCGTTCAGTAAGACCCTAAAAATGCAGGGAAACGTCAACGTACTCGGCACGCTGTGCACGACGGCGAGGTTTGAGTATAATTTGATATCCAACAGCCAATGCCATGGAAGGCATTATGATGGAATAAAATGCTAGCGTGTCATTTTGCTCTGGCGAGAGCACCACCGGCAACGTCCACTTTTGCCGTAGATACGATAATCTGACGGCACACGGAGTGAAGGCACATGAGTGGAGCCACAGGTGACTTACTCGAATCTCATGAACACCCCCCAGTTACCTACCCCGGCAGTCGTAGAGAAGGTGGTCCTCTTTCCATTCCATGTTGCGGAGATAGAATATGCCGCGCCTGACAAACCGATTTCCACACCAGCCTTCAAGCGAAGAGCGAGCTCGCGAAAGAAAATAGAATAATTCAATGTGAAGCATGACTGCGCGCCATGCAGTATCAGGCCATACGACCACGATCTAACACCTACGCCGAAGCCAGTAATCGACCCAGGCCCGTTGTCAAACATGGGTTCACTTGGGTCTGGTGCCTGGGTGACCTCTTCTGGCAACGTCAGGTCAAATGGCTTTGACGAGTGTACGTGTAGCTCTAGCCGACCGGCAGGCGACCCCGGCGAGAACGCCCAAGTCGCCGAGGCCTGAGTTGGGGAGTGGCGAAACAGTCGGCGACCGAGAGACAAGGTCAAGAACGGAGGCACGGTTTGCCACAGAGGGGGAACAAAGCCAGTTCGCAGCACGATGGCATTGTCGCCGTCATTGTATGTCGTCGCTGCAGCGACGATGTGAGGTTTTAGGAACCCCGCTGTCAGCTGCAATTCAGTCCCCCGAGTGATGAGTCGAGGGGTGTCATGAACGTGTGAAGCGTACCTCTAGTGCGAATCGCGGCGAAAACTGGTGTTGTAGGGTCCCTGATAACGTACGGTTGATGCTCCGTGAACTCGGCTGAGCATGACCACTGAGAGCGACAGTGGTTCTGGGTCCTAAGCGTTTCTGGTAAGATGTAGTGTGTTTATCAGATTAAATAGATTAACTTGGCATGAGATAGATCTGACCGTCACATTCTGGCGGACCCCCAAACTGGTAACGACGACACCACGTATGCGATTGAGAAGATTTCTGGAGTTCGAAGTGGAATCACCGCCGCTCGCGAACAAGGAGGATGCATTGACTGTACAAGCAACGGAGCCTCTGGGCTGAAGAAGCTGCTCAAGGATATCATGGCGGCGATCAAATTCCCACTCATCGAGCGCTGCCTGGATCTGATTTTCCCTTCGCTGAGCGTTTAGGTTCGGGGTTTCAGTGTCAAGAGCGTACTTCTTCGTTATCTTTTGATCGCAGCTCCGCGGGCCATTTCCATTTCAGACCTTGTGGCCCTATGTGTTGAGCAGGGGGGGGGGATTATAAGGAGACCGAGCGGTCGGTCGACTACAGACGGGGCTTACCCAAGCGGTCATACACTTGCCTGTCGGAGTCCAAACGAACGAGCATGAGCAGCATAGAAGAAACAAGAGGGACCCGGTAACGCACCGGAGGAATGGATCTGACAGAACTATTTACACGACAGTTAGGGGACACAGGTAGAAAGACATTCAAGGAGAGCGGCGTCGACGAGGCTCGGAAGCGTTGATGAACCTCACCTTCATAGGCCTTTTGGATGTCGAGAAATTGGGAGGCAGCAGTGTCCTTGGTGCGTTCGTCGCGTTGCTTGTCCGGATGGAAAATGACAGACAGGGCTCTGTAGCGTTCTCGTATCTCACTCTGCGAGGCAGTATTGGGTAAGTTAAGCACCGCACTAGATCCAAGTTCAGCTACAACGTAGACAGAGACGGTGCAAGACTGACTAGAGGTAGTTTGGCGTGTCCATGGAGGCCATGTCGCGCAATTCGCAGCCGTCGCGGTCATCAACTACGACATTGGGGTCACGTGATGTCTATGTTTTCCCACGCATGCTAGTGACACGTCGCCGGCGCTCACACTCCACTTTCCCAGTTTTGACCGTCATGACTTCTCGCATACACATCGGCCGTCCAGTGGCAGCCAGCTACAGCGCTGACCCACACGGCTTCTCTACTGTTCGCCCCTCCTCCGGTTACAGAGCGGCGAACCCAGACGACCCGCTAGAGAGGCTAAGGGTTTTTGCAAAACAGGTCGAAGATGCCATCGAGGTCTACTCACAGCCTCTCCGGCCTTACCTTCCCGCAATCGGCCGTTTTCTCATCGTCGTCACATTCTACGAGGATGCCCTCAGAATCA